>JAPTGZ010000006.1:12454339-12466468 GCA_029814645.1 Fowleria isostigma
CATGTTTTTTTTTTTATTTTAAAATGTTTTTCTTTTTATTTTTAAATAAATGTAAGATTATAGCAATAATAAATTTTCACTGTTTTTTCCTCGAAGTTTGCCAAAGTAGTGACGATTGTAGTTACTGGAAAAAGAAACAACACACCAGAAAAACAAAATATTCTATGGGTAGAACTAGTAACATATACGTGTTGTTCCTAGTAGGTGTCCAAGGAGTTAAACAATTTAGTCAGGGAGGTGTTTTGGGTCTCCAGTGGAGGTTTGAGTCTTTATGGGTTAATAAACGTTCATACGTAAATGTTCACTGACAGTTTATTTCACTTACACTACTGCAGCTGTTATAGTGACAGTATACCCATTATGTACTCATCTTCAGTTTTGTCACACTGCAGCTTTTACAACAAATTCTCCCTACATCCAGTTGTCGAATTGCTCTGTGCCTTTAACTGAGAAGCTTTGGCATGGACTATGAGCATTAGACTTTCAGCTCAACCACCACTAGGGCATTGTGTGTGACTAACAAGTCTCTGTAGCCCTTATTAGCTGTGTATTAGTTGGACATACTTTGCCATAGACTGCCCTGTGTCCACTGTTTCCAGTGTTGGATGATAAATTGTTTTATTTTGAAACATACCGAGGCAGAATAAATACTGTTTCTCAGGTGTTTTCCAAAGACATGAATGTATCCTAAAACATGATAAAATGTGAAACAGCAATTTATGAGCTGATCAAAGAAGCTTACTGTTTTTCTTTCTCCGTATGTTGAGGAAAACATTAGCCACGTAACCTTGACAACCAGGTGGAATTTGACAAGGAGGAATGAACAAGACAATCACGTAGTTAATTATGAAAGCATAAATTAGTGCAATCTTTCATAGCTGGTGATGATGCTGCTAAGGTGTTATATTAACCTCGTATACAGTATATGATGAAGCAGACACACAAACAGCACGACGAGACTCAAATGAGATTGTGTGAGGCTTCAAATCAAGACTGAAGTTTGCAAATAAAACTTCAAAAATCCTCTAATATATAACGCCAGAACAGGCATGTTCATCTTCATTTCATTATGCTGCATATCCCCAAAGGCAGCAAAAAATATTTTGGCTCATTAATCAAAGTCAATACCTCCTTGAAAGAAAAACTTGAGGTCAGTGTAAAGGAGCAAAGCAAGACAAATTAGGCTTAAAATCTGTAATGAGACCAAAAATGAACAACAACAACAAAACGTGGGGTATGTTTTGAAATACGAAGAATAATCTGAGTTATTCACCGAAAATAAGATACAATTGTTCTGTCTATTTAATTTATCATTGCTTACCTGCTCGAAGATATACACATGAGATCTCAATTAGTTTATAATGAGTGGGTGTGTGATGCACCATAACTTCAGTTACTGCAGAATTCTTAGGAATAATGCCAGTAATAGTCCCAGCACATCTTCTGGACCAGATCACAAGTGTTGATCAGACACTTAAATATAGATACATAATTATGTCCACTGGGGATTTTTTTTTTAAATTTTTTTATCTGTGTTATCTATAAATCCCTGCAGGTAGGTTCTAAACAGTACACTGGTAATAACTCTTCATTTATAGCCCTGGCCTGCCGTCCTGTTTCCTCAGTATATTCAGTACTGAGAAAACAGTAAGGAACTGCTCCATTTACTCTGGATTATGCCTGATCTATTTTATACCAGGCCAATCACAAATCTTGGGGGGCGGGTGTTTCGTAGTAAGTCATACACACCGACTTCTTTTTTGTCGCTAGTCAAAGTCAGTTCCAAGTCTGTAAATCTCTTAAAAACTGTTGTTGGCTGTTTGATTCAGAAATAAGGATTGAATTACAAATGACACCCTGTATTCTTACGTTTCTCTGACAAAAGCATCATCTCCATTTTATCTGTGATTGGTTTACTCAGCGCTAAATTGTTAATACAGGGTTATTAATGAAAATTAATAAAGTGATGAAAACTGGAATTGAAAAAACCTTTTTTGTGAACTGAAATCAAAACTATTATCAAAGGGATCATATTTTGCAAAACCCACTTTTATTAGTCTTTGGTATATTTATTTGTGTATTTGTGAAAAAAATAAATTACATTATGAAAATATTTACATTTACACACTGTCCTTTCACAATAAAATGCAACTGCCATATTTTTCGGACTATAAGTCACACTTTTTTTCATAGTTTGGCTGGTCCTGCAACTGATATTCCAGTGCGACTTACATATGTTAAAATATATACAGTAATTTCACATGTTCTTAATTGTGGTTTTCACACTGACTAACATGACCACGGAGTAAACATTACCTACCACCAGAGGGCGCTCTAGACTTGTGACAACTACTGGTATCTGCTACACCTGTTTGTTCTTCGGTGGTTTCAGTCTTCTTCATTGGTGTTTTTTTTTTCTGTGGACCTCCCCTGGAGGACTATTCACTGTCGTAACCAACCCTTCCTCTATAAATGTATGTATTTGTCTTCACTGAAGGCAAAAAATAGTGATTGCGCACTGGGGCGCGGCAGAATGGGAAATTTTAGCCAGACACTGAAGTTTTAGACATTTGTTTTGATTTCACGGAGGAGTTCACGTAACTGGAGCTGCTCCGCAGCTAATGTTATAGCAATGCTATGCTAGCAGCTGAAAACAACAATTGGTTATTTGTTCGGCAAACGAAAACCCAAAACTCCTCCAGGCTCCCCTGGTGAGATCTGTTCCCCACTGACATAAACTGTACAGTTTAACAGCTTACCGGCTAACAAACATCCAACAACAACCCCGTTAGCATGAGCACATTATCATTCCAGGGCTAACATTTACTGTACATGAATCACAAGTATCATAAACACCAACTACAACTAGATTCGACTAAATTCTGTGTCTATAATAAAAACACAGTCCTGAGGCAGACAAAGGATCTAATAAACTGAACTTACACCTACAGTGGTGATCACTGTAATGATATGCATGTATATGATATTGCAGTATGTAATGATAGTAAATTTGCTAGTGTCTCCGCTAGCCAACAAGCTTGATAAAATAAGTTCATTAACGAGTAAACACTGTTACAACCAATAGTATCACCAGGAAGTCTATAACACATAACAAGCCATTCAAGCTAAAATGGCTGTTCTTGGTCTCACAATGCTAAAAATAAAACAGATTACCGACATCAAAGAACTAGCTGTGCGGCTAATGCATTAGTTTTTACTAAATGTTTGACTGATACAACAGACACTACAGTCAAATCCCCTGTTCCAGTGCATATGAATAAAGAACAAAATCATTCTGTACCTGTGTAGATAAACAGGGACATCTCCACATCTGTTTTCATTTCTTTAACTCCTTCATTCTCTCCATCGGTTAAATGAATGCTGACTTTTATTGGTGTTTTTGTCCATGCTGTCACTCTCCCATTTACCCCCCCTCCCCCAAAAAAAATAAATAAATAAACGACTTATACTCTAAATACATAAATAAAAACAAGTATGAACAACCTGAAATGTGCAATTTTAACAGTATTATACCTACTAAATATTTTGTGCATTTGTAGATTCACTATGGTGTTCATAATAAATTAATATGTAATATTTTACATTATAATACTATAATATTGATATTGTTCTTATTTTAGTTGCAAATTCCAAAATTATAACACCATTATACCGGTTACCAAAAGTTTGTATAATATTTTGTGCAATACACATGTATAGATGTGTTGAGGCAAGACATTGTTAAAATTAAACCAATTTTTCTTATGAAATATTTTTTTCAGGTTATTTTTGTAAAATTTCAAAATGTTTATAACTTAATGGGGTTTTGTTCTGCAATAAAATAAAGAGAAAAACATGGAGGTGTCATTATTTATAAGTTATTATGTCCTCATTTTACTGTCCAACTCACTTGAGATCAAATTGAGCTAAATGTGGCTTCCAAATTAAAATGAGTTTGACACCCCCTGATCTGTCACAAGTCAAAGTAGTTCCAAGTCCGCAAATGTCTTTACAGCTGTTGTTGGTTGTTTGATTCAAAAATAAGGATTGAATTACAGATTACATGCTGTATTCTCTGACAAAAGCACCACGTCTGTTTTATCTGTGATTGGTTTACTCAGTGCCTGTTAGTCCCGCCTTCATATTTGGATTCCATACCGTTTACTTAGTATTGACTACACTGAGGAAACGGGATGGCTGGCTGGGCCACTTCATTTGCATTATGGGCCACCATACACAAAATTAAGACTGTTTCTACTTGCTTTTCAAAGTCAAACTGCTCTGCCACTGAGTCTTTTAGGACTTTATAAAACAGCTTAAGTTACCAGATTTTTTCTCTCAGTTTGTTTTACCGAAGACACCACATGCATTCCATTCGGGTTTTTCTCTCACCACAGAATTAATGGCAGAGTATGAACCACTTTCAAGCAGTAGATGATGTTTTGGCCATGACTGATGTCAGCCACATCCACTGATAATGCTTACTAATCTATCCCACAGCAGCAGGAAGTTATATTGAATTCAGCATGTGTTTTATGGGCGTCCCCCAGGGGGCGCTGAACAGGAAAGCAAACTGAATAATTCACGGAACCCAGAGCCAGACCACAGAACATGCAAAGGATTATCATGTATTTACTGCGGCTGGGTCCCAAGTGACAGGAGACCAAAGGGTTTCCATCAGTGGCTCTGACTCTCATTTAACCTGAGGTCAATGTGTACAATAATGTAAACTCAGGATGGGAAAATTATCTGATACATATTACAGTTGACATACCTGACACACACTGCGTACAGCCATCCACCAATCACAGTCGTGTTTAATCAGTTTGCTGAAACAGACCACGCCCCTGCACATGGAGTGAGTCACTGGTAACAACATTGAAACATGAGCGACGGACAAGAGAAAATCACCGGAAAGAAAATCACAGAAAACAAAGAAGAAAATCACAGAAAACAAAGAAGAAAATCACCAAAACAAAGTACAAAATCACCAAAAACAAAGTACAAAGTCAACAAAAAAGAAGAAAATCAGCAAAAACGAAGAAGAAAATCAGTAAAAACAATCTAGAAAATCACCAAAACAAAAAGAAAATCAGTAAAGACAAAAAAGAAAATCACCAAAAACAAACAAAAAAATTGATGAAAACTGAGACTTGGTGCCAAAAAGAAAAGAAGTAAAGACAGATATTCTTATTTAACAAAAAAATAAATCTAACTTTTTCTGAATATGATTTTGCAGCAAATAAGCCAGATTTTACTTGTAACAAGGTATGTCGATATTTTGCAAAGGATCCCAGCCAAGGATGAAGCTTGTTTTCCTTTCTTTAACTCTTTCCACCTTGGGCGCCTACTGGAGACAAGCCATATATATGTTATTAGGGAACATTTTGTTTTTCCAGTGTGTTTTTTCTTTTTCCAGTGGCTATAATTGTGACTACTTCTGCAAACTTCTGGAAAAACCAGTGAAAAAGGTATCATTATTACAATTGTATTATTATTTTTTTTATTTCTCTATATTAAAAAAAAAAAAATACAAAGAAAACCAAAAAAATTGCAATTAAAAATTAAAAAAACAAAATCAAAATAATAACAAAACAATGAAAGAAAAAATAAAGAAAAAAAATTAAAATAAAGAAAAAAATTAAACATGAAAAAATAAAGAAAATGTATTATATAATTCTACTGGTTGGCCTAAAATGGGTTGTGGTTACCTCCACCTGTCACAACAAGAATCTGAAGAAATAACAGTAACTAACTTTTTTTAAACTGCTGATCTTTGCATCACTATTGTTAAGCTTTTTCCTCTCAGGCACATATTACAGAAGAAAAATCTTAACATAGCTTAGTATCTAAAAACAGTGGTCAATCATTATGTAGTCTCACCCATTTTCACCTCTCCTAAAATGAAAAGGAAGATCCCCTCGACCCTCTGGAGGGTAAAGCGGTTCAGAAGATGAATGAATGAAAACAATACTCTGAGATTAAACTATGTTATTTTTTTCTTTTAATGTGCCTCTATGGAGAAGAATAAGGATTTTAAATGTGGACATCATCCATAATTCTGGGGTTTTGGTTTGGATTTTTGGAGAGATGAAAGCAAGTCTGTGTTAAAAATGAACCTTTTGCTGAGGGTTGACCCAGACCCATCTGATATCATATGCAGTTGTGCTCAAAAGTTTACATAACCTAGCAGAATTTGTGGGTTTTTTTGGCCATTTTTCAGAGAATATGAATGATAATACAAACGTTTTCTGTCATTTGGGGTTAAGTGAAGCCATTTATTATCAAATAAATGGGTTTGCTTTTTTTAAAATCATACTGACAACAGAAACGATCCAAATGACCCTGATCAAAAGTTTACATACCCTAGTTCTTAACACTTAATTAAATATATAGGCCTCTTTAACATCAATGACAGCTTTATGTCTTTTATGGTTGTTGCGGATGAGGCACTTTATTCTCTCAGATAGTTAAGCTGGCCTTTCTTCTTGGAAAAAAGCCCCCAGCTCCTTTAAATTATTGGCTTTTCTTGTATGAACCGCATGTTTTAGATCTCCCCCATAGTATGTCCATGATACTGAGGTCAGGAGACTAAGATGGACACTCCAGAACCTTCTCTTTATTCTGCTGTAGCCAATGACAAGTCGATTGGCCTTGTGTTTTGGGTCACTGTCATTTTGGAACATCCAAGACCGTCCTATACGCAGTTTCAGGGCTGATGAGTGCAGGTTTTCCTCCAGTATTTTCTGATAACATGCTGCATTCATTTTACCATCAATTTAGGTGAAGTTCCCTGTACCTTTGTAGCTCACGAATCCCCAAAATATCAATGATCCATCTCCATGTTTCACAGTATGGATGGTGTAACTTTCATCATAGGTCTTGTTGACTCCTCTCCAAATGTAGTGTTTATAGTTGTAGCCAGAAAGTTAAATTTTAGTCTCATCTCTCCAAATAACCTTGTTCCAAAGGCTTTGATTCTTGTCTCTGCTGTTTGTCATATTGGGAGCGGCTGTTTTGTGACACTGATGTAGTAAAGCCTCTCTTCTGGAGACTCGACCATGCAGCCCATTTTTTATTCCTTATTGTACATCTAGAAACAACCACATCACTTTTTCAGACTCCTGTATGTCAGCTGAAGTTATTTGTGGGGTTTTCTTTATATCCCAAACAATTTTCCTGGCAGTTGTGGTTGAAATCTCTGTTGGTCTACCTGAATAGAACTCCTCATTTTCGCCTTCTTTATGGAGACTGCTGATTGGTATTTTCAACTCCTTGGATATGTTTTTTTTTTGTTTTTGTAATTTTCCTGCTTTATACAGTTCAGTGACCCTGTCCCAGAGATCATTAGATAATTGTTTTGATTTCCCCATAATTCAGGATTCAGAAGCATCAGTACAGCACTGGAAGGAACATGCAGGGGTCTGTCCGGACCCCAAAACTCAATGACTTTTTATACAAACACATAAATTGCAAGCAAACATATCACAGGGGAGGTCGGTTACCTTTAATATTCATTTAAACCCATGTGTGTCAGTTTCTGTGTATGTTATCAGGCCAAAACCTCCAGGGTATGTAAACATTTGATCAGGGTAATTTGGATAGTTTCTGTCGTCATTATGATTTAAAAATAGCAAGCACATTTGTTTGATGATAAATGGCTTCACCTAACCCCTAACCATGAGTGAAAGAAACGCTTTTTGTATTATCATTCATATTATCTGAAAAATGGTAAAAAAAAAAAAAAAAAACCCTCACAAATTCTGCTAGGGTATGTAAACTCATGAGCACAGCTGTACTTGAACTCTTTCAGGTTCTGGTTGGATTTAGCAGTGAGACACGGCCTTTTTGTGTAATAACTGTATTAATTATTTATTTGTTTGCTGTTCTTATATGGCTTAGTATTAAACAACTTTATACATCATAGACTATGTTGAAAGATTCAGTTCTGATTCCCAATTGAAATCGAAATGACTCAAGGGTCATTGTGTTTGTTCTGTAGACATGGTACATTTGAGCATCTACCAATTACAAAAATGAAAAGTCAAGTGATAAGTATGAAGATACATTTCAAACGCAGTAACTAGTAAAGCAATCCCATTACAATTTAAAGAAGTAACTAGTAACTAATTCCTTTTTGAGTAACTCCCCCAACACTGGTTTTATGTCTCATCCCTATCAGAGCTTCATTCAGGCTGCCCTTTTCCCTTTTGCCAGCATCACTGGAAAAGTGTTTTAATTAGAATTTCAGTCATGATTCTTTTTCCTTGGAAAAGGAGAAATATTTCATAAATATTAAATAAAATTGTTTTGGTATTCAATAACCGATTCTTACATTTTGATCTTCCGTTTGCCTTTGTAGTGGAGCAATCTCCACAGCCTCCTCTTGTTGACTCTATAAAGCATACGATGTCAAATTTTAGCAGAGGACAAGGGCCGTCTGAACCCAACAGTTCACACGAACGGTGCTGTTGCAACCTTAAAGTTGCATTGCCCTCTATGGCCTGACAAAACTGTTGGCTGCTGTTCTGAGCAACACATCCCCTGTTAAATTGGTATTCGTACGGTGTTGTTGCTGGAAAAGGCAGAATGTCAAAGCAAGAAATAATGGTAACTGAAAAGGAAGTGTTGATTTGATAAATATTTTTTTGCAGTGTTGGTGATGCTCTGCTAAGCAAGGCTGACACCCTGGTGTGATGGCATATGTTAATAAAAAGCACGGCAGGACGTCCTCTGCATCCTAATCTGCTGGTGTCAAATTGCATCTGTGTGTATGTGTGTGTGTGTGTGTGTGTGTTCCACATCTCTCTGCCGCAGCATCTATTTGACAAGTGTATCAGCGCTGAGTTGTGTGTGCATATGTGCCCATTCCTGTTTATGCATGTGGCAAATGTGTGCATGCATGGGGTAGTGACAGGAACAACACCTAATCTACATATCAATTTTCATCATCTGAATACACCACTTATTGGGTGATGGTGGCGATAATTACCTGTTGTGCAGTGAGTAGGGCAGGGGCTCCCACTGGGCCTCTCTTTGTCAACCTGGGTCACTGAATCTGTGCACAGCATTGTGTAGTATCTCACCCTGGGGACTGGTGAGACATGACAGCCCAGCATGAGCCCCAGCTTTCATTTACCAGCACAAGACAATCCCTGGTAGTGTTCGAGGGCCATCATGTAGGAAATGACACGAGGAAAATGTGTCTTAACATCTGGGTTATTTTCCGAAGCAACTTGACAATTTATTTGTGATCCGATGCCACAGAGCTGTAGCCTGGCCAGCCATCCCGTTTTCTCAGTGTATCCAATGCTGAGAAAATGGTTTGAAACTGCTCCATTCACTGTAGATTATGCCTGATCTAGTTTATACCAGACCCATCACAATCTTGGGGGTAGGTGTCTCACAATGCGTCATGTGCTCCGACTTCTTTTTGTCATGAGTCAAAAGCACTATTCGGACTGGATTAGTTTTGCGTAGAAACGTGGGGTAACACCACTTTACCACAGGATGTCGGGAATATCGATAGGTGACTCACACTGGATAAGAAATGTCAGTAAAACTACCACAAGTGGGAGGGGTCAGTCCATTTACACACTGCCGTCCCCCCTGTCGCCATGTGCATATGACATTGCTTCCTATTATCACTGCCAAGAACATTAATATTGTCGATCAATTGGATAATTAGGCTAAGATTTGTTTTATTAGCCACATAATATCAGAATCAGAAATACTTCATTAATCCCTGTGGAGAAATTAGTGTTACCATACCTCCTCAGTAGGAAATAAACAGGGATAAGAAATACAGTATAAGAATAAAATAAGTAATAAATAGGCAATAAGTACCAAGATAGCAATAAATATAGATAGAATATTGTAGACATTGTTGTTATATTAGTTCCAAACTCCAAAATTATTACAAATTATACCTGTTACCAAAGGTTTGTGTAATATTTTATGTAATATAAGTGCATATATAATAAACTGAGGCATAACATAGTTAAAATTGCACAAAAGGTTGTAACGGAATTTCAGTTTTTTCAGGTTATTCACATTTTTTTGTAAAATGTAGACATTTTTATAATTTAATGGGGTTTTGTTTTGCATTAAAGCAAGACAAAACAAGGAGTTGTCATTACTTATAGGTTATTATGTCATTATTTTACTGGTATTTGACATGAGGTCAAACTGAGCTAAATGTGGCCCCCAAACTAAAATGAGTTTGACACCCCTAATCTACTGTTTGTTTTTAATGCAGCAATATGAGGACTTTGAAGGAGAAACAGTGACTAACAGCATGTTTGTCATTTTATATCGATATATTTTTAATAGTAAATCAGTATTAGTTAAATTTAGATATTTTCATCAAATTATGCAGGATCAGAATTTCCAGATTTGGTCATGAACAGTAAACTATCTGATGATGGCTTTATTGATTAGATGATATGTCAAGGAGATAGACAGTAGGTTTTGAAGTTAACAGAATATATCTTTATAACGTATTCAATGCAATAAATTTCTGACATTTAATATTAAAAATGACAAAGAAATTAAAAACTGAATCTGTTTAAAATAACAGTGTCTAAGCGGATTAAAGTTTCAGTACAAATACTATGAATAAATGTGAATTTAGTCTATTAATTCCTTTTAAATTCAATTTGTGAACAGACTGTCATGAATGTATCTTACAAAAAACAAAAAGGTACCCTGATTCAATGTAGATGGCAGTGTTGGGAGGGTTACTTTTGAACTGTATTCCATTACAGATTACTGATTAAATGCCCAAATAAGTACTCTTTACTATAATCATAACTACTTGATTTGAGTATTGTAATTCAGATATTGGATTACTTCTACATTTGCTTGAATTTTAATACCATATGAATGTAGTAAATTACACCATGTTTACTCCATTGTAAACAGAATGATTGTTGTGTTCTGTTTTAGAGCTGGATGAATGGATTCGGTCTAAGCCTCATAAACACATATGAACATGTGATGTCCTAGTACAACCCAAAGGAACTTATTAGTGTTTTGTCTGGTTATAGAAAAAGAGACAAGGAAAAAGTCCCAATATTAAAATATTCACATCTGTATTCTTCTTCTTCTTGTACTCCATGGTAATATTGCGTTCTCTTTCCTTATCTCTCTTTAAGGTGAAGTACTGCTTGTATTTATAAAAGTATGTGTTCTTCTTGCCCTGGCTCTGATCTGCCAGGTCTGGCCCCGCCTCCAACTCTGACTCCACCTCCATTATCTTGGCCTGGACTTGACAGACTGACTTGTTCCCACAACTTACACTCAACACTAGTGTTGGGTAGGGATGTAAGGATACACTCACTCCACGATTCGATTCGAATCTTGATTTTGGGTCCATGATATACGATTCGAATCGATTTTTTTCCTTCCAGACTGCTGTTCCAACCAGTGGCTACATGATGATTAGCTTGTAGCCCCAGTAGCTTCTGTTACAGCAATGTCCCTGTTCCGTGTGTTATCTGTCACAACAGCAATGTTGTGATTAGTCTTTTCAAGTTCCCATTCTGCTTTAGCACACTTCAGAACCTCTGCCATGTGTTCTCCAGTGTGTGTTTTGAAGAGAGAATGAGTTTTTAATACAAAACTCACCATGTGCGATGGAGCCATCGTACCCACAATGCTTTGCAGAAGCAACTTCACACGTCGAGACACATTGGTGCGGGGTCTGCAACGCTTGTGCGTCAAAACAAGCAGCAGTTACGACTGACAGAGTCTCCTGTTGTTGAAGTAGCGCATCGATCCCCCTTTATGATGTATCGATTGATTTTTAACCAATTAATGCGTTACTGTAACGCCGTTACTTTTGTCAGTAATACGTTACTCTTTAAATGAATTAACTCTGTTACCATTACTGTGTGGTGCTTTTATCTTTTACTAGCTAAATTGATCAATTTTGGTGTGCAAGGCGTATAGCCTGCTGAAAATAAAGACAAAGAATAAGCAGAGTGCTACTTCCTTTTTACAGCGGTGATGCATTATGGGTGTTGATGTTTTTTATGACCATGCAGTCATGGCGAATCAAAATGTTTTTCAACATAGAAATACTCTCACTATTTCACATTAGTCGAGCACAAAGAGACGAACATTCTT
>JAPTGZ010000006.1:12480570-12505038 GCA_029814645.1 Fowleria isostigma
CACCCCCCCCCAACCCTCGTCGCCTCCGTCCAGCAGGCAGAAACAGCGCTCCGTGAGTCATGTCAGTGCCAACAGCTGTGCATAGGGCGCCATGTGGGGCACTCGTTCGGCCAAGAAGTGGGTGGGGGCAGGGTGAGCATCGATGGGGACTGAAGGGCGATGTGTGTGAGCACCCTCTCCTCTGTCTCCTTCTTTTACTCTTCTCCTCTCATGGCTTTACATGAAGTAAGCCATCTGTCGACTGCCAGTCATCTTATGCTGCCAGAGTGTGTGCCTGACACTTCGCACTTGTCCATCATCCGCCCACCTCTTCCTTCACGCAACGATGAAACCAATGACTGTTCACCTTGGGCCTTGGCTTCTCATCACTAGAGTATGCCAACAAGCGTAATTTTACTAAATTGTTTATTTGTTCTGTTTTTATTGTCTTTATTGTCTTTAGATTTGACATGCGGCTGGCTATTGTCCTTGTTTGTCTGTTTGTGCTCTGGCGTTGTCACATCAAATGTTTTTCTTAATGTGCACAATAGAGATACTTGGCAGTGTTTCTGTCGGATTATAAGAAAAAAAAAAAAAAAAGGCTTTGTATAAACTTAACCAAAAGTTTCATTGAACTGTCAGCGTACGTCCCATTGAATTATGCATTTACGTAAAAGTTGTGAGGGCATAAAAGTTTCAAATTTGTTAGCTGAAAACAAAAAAAAAAAAAAAAAGCTACATAATCGTTTATCTATATAAATGTTTGGAGCCGAGTCAGTTTTTGCTCTTTCTTTCCAAAGCTGATCAACAGAAACACAAAAAAAAATCACTGCTTTGTTCGTTATCACTGAGGAAACTCCAGTCTTTTTCTCTTGATAACATTACAGAGCAGTGGAAAAAGAAATGTTTCAAAAGTCATTACTGTCCTTTGTCAAACAACACAATTTTTTTTTTTTTTAATCATGATTTAAGGAACTACTAAAGATAAACTTGGGTCCTTAACGTCTCAGACAAAGGTGGCCAAAATAAACCCTCCGCTTGTTCTCCAAGGAAATCTTCTCTGTGTCCAATTTCTGTGTGTTATTAACATTCATACATGCAAACAGTTTCTTGAATGCTTCCAACTCCAAGTGAAGAGACTCACAAATGGACTTGTAATAGAAGAGGCTTGCACTCCAAATGTCACATCTGCGGGCTGTTCTATTTGTTTTGAATGCACTCCAAATGAAAAGCAATTTGAGAGCTCCAACCATTAGAAAGGGTCCTTACCACTGAAGTGCAAACCAAACCTTAATTAGGAAAAAGATGATTGTTCCGCACGTACACACTTTTGGCTTTACAATTGGCAGTTTCTTTCCTTTTTTTTTTTTTTTTTTTACACCACCCTGTGACAATTTATATACTTCAGTCTGTCTACATTTGCAAAATGTCAATGTGCCAAAGATTAAATTAAAGCAAGTCTTTGTAAAGAAGACACATCTATCACATCACTACTGGCAGAAGATAAACTAGTTGACATTTCTTCCCACTAAATCGACACAATAGGACCTGATACGGGCGATTTTCTGTCAACAAGCCCTGCCAAACACATTGTGTATGATGGAGAATGTAATTAAGTCAAATATCTGTCAGGCACACATTTTTTCTCTTTTTTTTTTTTAATTTTTATGTGTATGTGTATGTGTGTCTGTGTATCCTCTTTCTTCTAAAGAACTCTATGTTGACTTAGCTGACTTTTTTTTTTTTTACACACTGAAATGTCAAGGACATGGTGCAATTATGTTTCTGAAAACAGATTTTCAATCAATTTGACCATAAATCAGAACATAAGCACAGACAAACAAGCCTGTCATCCTGTTGAAAACGTGCTTGAACAACTTGTGTGTGATGAAGGTCTGCAGTTACACTGTCTTTTGTTGTGTCATCTCGGGGTCATGACTGCTGAAGGAACAAAATAATGGACTTTAACACACAAATCTAGGCTGAAAGTAAACATTGCAGCCTTTACATGGCATCTGTTTTGTTTATTGTAATTATCAATAATGGTGGTTGTCATCAACTATTCCTATTGTAATCACAGCAGTGACACAGCCTATAGATTTAAGAGTCATTTTGTATATTTCACTGTAATTTGTGGCATTTTGTGTCATTAGTTGTGCTGCTGCGGCAGATATAAAAAGACAGATATGAAATATGCTTTCATAACATAGCAGTTTTGCTGTAACCATGCAGTCTCACTAGGGGTAAGTAAGGATAGTAGCTCAATATGCAGCAGCTGTAAAGTGAACACACAAATCTATCTGAACATTTTTGCAAAATTCTTCTTTTTTTTAATAGTTTGCTGTGTCCATAAACACTTTCCATTGCAAATTTTCAAAATGTACATCAAATACATTTATGGAAATAGATGTTATGGCCGCTGGCATCTACCACTGTGTAATTTCTCCTGCTGCCTGTGTGGGCGTTGATCCATTGCTCTGGTGCGTCCTATACAGATGCTAGATTAGCATTAGCTTATGTCATTTTGGGAGTCATTAACAGTCAACCTATTTTGTCGTTTAGCCATGACAGCTTGATGGTGCAAACACGAATAGACACACATGCCTCGGAAACATGATTAATGATAGGTGTCCACAGGCCAATGCCTCACCTGTTATAATTCTGTGCAAATACAGCCAGAATAATTAACAGTCTTATACAGAGAGCTAATATTTGTACAACCCAAACTACCTCGAGCGTGAGTCCGGTTGACAGAGCTGAATCAAACAAGATCCAACCTTAGAGGTGCGGACTGCGATTCTAATCCTACATGTTTTTTGTTGAATTCACCAAATATTACCTCACAAGCTGGTAGCTGTTTATTCTGTGTGTATGCAAAAAATAAAATGAAACAAAACAAAATAAAATTAAATGAGACAAAATAAAATAAAACAAAATAAAATGAAAAATCCAGTAGCTCTGTCTTGGCTTTGAGTGATCCACGCGGCACAATTATAACTGATCATAAACACAGGGCTCATGCAATAACGGTTGTGATGATGCTCAATCACAATGCAGGCCCATTAATTTGTGTAGTTTCAGAGGGAGCTGTGATCCTCAGTATGAGTTCACATATCAGTGTTCTTCCTCAGGAATGACTTACTCCGGCTTTAACACAGGGAAAGGTCATGGAATCAATAATTTATTTAAGATGCACCTTCGGATTGACTCTGCAGCTGCCTTGTAATCAGGAGTAGAGATTTATTTATCTTAACCAACTTTAAATCCACATTCCTGCAGCAAGGGAAGAAAAAAAAAAACTGTGACACGTCAGTCGATTTTCAATGCCCTCACAAGAACTCAAGATTTTCCTCTTTTATTTACCCCCCAGGAGCTGGCAAGAAGACATCATTTCAGCTGTTGACTAAGCACCTGTTAGAAAAATGTTATGGTCGGAAAAAAAAAAGAGCAGAGGATAAGGCCAAGTTGGCTTTAATTCCAGTCGTATAGTGAAGGGTTTTTTGTGATGTAGGTACTGAGTGAAATGTACACAATTCAAGAATAAGCACTCTTTACATTTTTCTTAGCTGCATGGGATAATTGCTTGAATTATCATTTTTACAGAGTCCTACATCTTTCCACTCTCCAGGATTCATACATGAAGAGTAATTAAGCATCTCCGGAAAGGAAGAGACGTTGCAGCAGTTTCTAATATCAACTGTTTATTTAGCAGGACGTTTCACACATGCAGCACTTAGAGGACTAAATGTCTGTTTCACTGACAGAACCACTTCTTCTGATTTAAATAATGCAACCCTGCAGAGTGGAGGTATCCAGAGGCTATGTCAGCTCAAATGCTACAATCCTGCCTGGTCTGAAGGATTTAAGTTGCCACTCAAAGTAAAGTCAAGGTGTGATGCCAAAAGTAGATTAACCAACACGTTTAAATATATAGGCCTAAACTGTAACACAGTTCCTGTAGAATTTACAGAAAATATCAGGGAAAAAAAGTTACCAGTAAAGAGATGCAAAATTGTTTGGTAATTAATGTAAAAATAATTACAGAATATTACTGAATACTTTTTACAGTTTTATCGGTGTATAAATTGCAACAATGTATTGAATTTTTTTATGTTTGCCCCAGTTTGCCTAGCCGTGCTAACAGCGCTAACGGACTGGACTATCAGAGACATTTCTAAACAGGGCTAATGCATACAGCTAGCATTAGCTTAACTTAGCCAGTTTTATGCTAGCTAACATTTGCAAAAACAGTGCATTCTGAGTCCCACACCCTGTATATTCTAATCTGGCCAGCCATCCCGTTTCCTCAGAGTATTGAATAATTATAATAACTAGATTTTCCTACTCATGTGCTTGCCTGTTGTCAGATTGGTGGAGTTGTTGCTAGGTCTGATGTAAAAGCAAGGAATAGTACTGAAGACGGACTGGTTATAAGGTCTAGATCTGAGTAACATTGGAGTGAATGAGAGAAAAATCAGCACTCTGTGTGCTTAGAGGTGTGTACATAAAAAAAAAATAAAAAAATAAGATCAACATTTTAATAGTTTTTGGAAAAAAAAAAAAGTGTTCTTCCAACATTTTGATGTGTATGTTTTTGCTGAAACCCCCAAAAATGTGACAGTTATAAAGAGTTGTTTGAAGATTTTCAAATATAAAACCCAACTCTCTCCACTTTAAGTTAGAATGGGGACAATTCCAGCCAATCAGCTGTCAGCATTCTGTTCTTATTGTATGTGAATGGGGTTTGGAATGGTATTCTTGTGCAGAAACCATAGCGATATTGGTATGACATGTCACATATATAATATGTGGGCTGGGCTGCGTATTTTTTGTATTTCAGAATAATTTTAAGGTCAATCATGTGGGAATAGTAGTAGTAATGTGAATGGACACATTTGGCCGTTTTTTTTTTTTTTGTAATTTTAACAAAATCATGGCATTGGAATGTCAATCCAGATAATAGCACATCTTCTGAGACCAGGCTGCCCATTTTTGCAAAAATATATGTTAGTGTATTTCCAATGCTCTGGGCCAAAATTGCCCATATTTTTGTAAAAGTTATAACTTAGTCTAATGAAACAATAATCCCCTGTGCACTACATTACATGCAAGCACATCGGGAATAATGAATTAGATTTCTGTAGTACTCTTCAAGGTACCCAAAGCACTTTACATTATTGATCTATTATTCATTTGCTCTCACATTAACACTCTGGTGGTGATAAACTATGTTTTCAGCCACAGCTGCTCTGGGGCAGACTGACGGAAACATGGCTGCCAATCCACGCCTACGGCCCTTCTGAGCACCACCAAACATTCATATGCATTCATACACCAGTGTGAGTGACACTGGAAGCAACAACACATGACTACGACAGAGCGGGATTCTAACTGCCAACCCTTTGGTTATTGGACATCCCGCTTTACCACCTGAGCCATGGCCACCCACAATACTGAGAAGACAGTCTGGAACTGCTCCATTTGCTGTGGATTATGCCCATTGCGGGTGTTTCGAGATGCGTTGGACGTGCTGACTTCTTTTTGACGCTAGTCAAAATCAGTTCCAAGTGCACAAATATCTTTACAACTGTTGTCAGTTCATTTAAAAATAAGGATTGAATTATAAACTACACCCTGTATTCTTAAATTTCTGACAAAAGCATCACATTTTTCTAATCTGTGATTGGATTACTCAGCACCTGTTAGTCCTGCCTTCATATATAGATTCAAACCCTGCGATTTTAGACCATTTTCTCAGTATTGACTACACTGAGGAAATGGGATGGCTGGCCAGACTGCGTATGTTCCGTATGAAACACAACTAAAATAAATAAAATAATGTGTAATACAGTCACTTTCACAAATACAAAAACATTTTTCTAACTAAAATGCTGGTTTTGACATGTCTACATTACACGCTGACACGTCTACACGGTCAAATTATATTGCATGAAGTTACTACTTAAATCACTTTTAATTTTGTGGGCTACTAATATTTTTCTTCTACTTTATTGAGTGAATGGTTGTGGGGGTTTACTCCCCCGTGTCCACCTCCATGTCCTTCTAATATTTAAAGTTGTAATTGTAATTTGTATCATGTACTTTAAGGACCAAGTGAAGACAATCATCCTGTAATTTTACAATGTGATTCTCTGAGCAAATGCTTGAAGTTACCCAAAATCCTATTTCTTTTTAACCCATAACACATTGCAACATTGTCACACCTTGTAAATTATTAGAATAAGCTATTATAAGTTTTACTGTTGAAATTACAGAAAAGTGCTACAGTGTACTCATAATGCATGTTAATACCAGATATTCTGCAATTTAGTGTTTTTAAATTCATACTTTTGGGATTATCCTGAGTTTTATTATATATAAAAGACAGATGCTGGTTGTTTTCCACTGAAAAAAACTGCTTTTAATAAACAAATGATTATAAAGGCAACATTTCATAGGCAATTGGTTCTGAAAAGCTGCAGTGTGGAGCATTACTTCAACACGTCACTCATTAGTTTTCCGCATGCTATTAGACCATATGGTTCACAGTTAGGAGATTAGAAACAAGTTTGACTGACACAGCAAACAGCATTTTAATGTAGTGAAGTCACAATTTAGTGGAAGCTAATGCACAACTTGCATCAATAAAGAAATATTAACCTCCTTTACATGTGTCATTGAGCCCGTTCATTCTGCACCTCCTACCACTCCTTCTCCCACCGTGTAAATACCTGTCTGTAGATAATTTTATGACAGACTGCGTTGGTGCACCAAATGCTTAGTCTGCCATTTGCTCTAAATTTGTGCTTTTGTTAAATTGGATTCCAAATGCAATTACCTGCCAAGGTAATTCATGACAGAGTAGCCCGCTGTAACTGCTCATTTGAAAGGATGCGGAGTCATTTATGAGTCATTTTGGAACAATACGGTATCACTTGGAAGAGGTGAGGCCCATAGGGGGCTTGGCAAGCTTTCTACTTTGTCAGGAGAGGCAGGCATGAATGATTAGTGTCTTCCAATAACAACTTCCAATGAGAGTGTTCAAAGTGAGACAGTAAGCAAATGTCTGTCCTAGATGTGTTTAGTAATAAGTTGGATCTCCATGATTAGTCAAATCCATCACAAATGGCACTATTTTATGTGCAGAACATCAACAAGGAAAGCATTTCCAGGGAAATTGTGCTTGTGTTGGCATAAGGACTCTTAATATCAAGACCAGGCTCTGGTTATCGCACTTGCTTTGAGGTAGGCACAGTAAGTACTTAGTCTGTCTCTGTGGTAGTTGGATGTGTGGCAGCAAATGCTCACTTTTTCTCTTAGCCACAAAGCAGTCAGAAAAAAGAGAATTGTTTCTGATGCAGACTTCAATAATGTTACGTTTCCATGCAGACTGCAAGTGGATTAATCCAGCTGAAGAGTAATTGCCCTTGTATTGTATTGACTCTATGCATGAAGGAATTCAAATCACTTTTAAGTTTCAGTCGTGCAGGATTGGAGCCAGTACTTGAGGCAAGCTAAGGTCTTTATGTGAGTTCATTTAATTTGGAGCAAGACTGCAATCGTCCTATTAATGGATTAAAGAGCTGCATGTAAATGTAATGGTGTGAATCTGCTGACTGCTTAGGACAATATCAGAAAGAGAAGTGAATAAACAGCAGTCTGCCCACTTTTAACAAATACTATAAATGTATACTTGAGTCGGATACTAAACACTGAGGGATTGACGGTCAGTGGCTGACAGTTATGGGCTGACATACGTGCAACCAGAAACTGAAGATGAATCATTTATATTTGAATTTAAATTGCTAAACTTGAATAATTGGATTAAAAAAAGAGGATTTGAATCACATAATTCAAATTTGCATTTAGTTTGAAGCTTCTATTCTGTTCTACCTATATTTGATCTTACCTGAAAATTCAACTCTATGGACCAGATTTACTAAAGGTTTGTGTCTATCAAAATGTGTGCAAAACTTATTTTACGTGAAAAAAAAAAGTACAAACTGATTTACTATCAGTGCGCAACAAGGGTTGTGTCTTTCAAAGGTGCAAAATAGTGTGTCTGACCCAGTTACTAAGTTTGGTAAAATAAATATGTAATATGGGGCTTTTACCCGCAATTGTGCATGTACTAGGAGGAGAAAATGTAAATATATTAATTCACCACACATGTGATTTATCAAACCCAAACAAAAGTTTGCTGATAGAAGCTGTGCCTATATTTAACATGTCTCAGAAGGACATGCAAAGGAGGTTTGCATGCATTTGTGAACATTTTCCACCCTCCTCACCCTCCTCTGAACACTTATTAAAACATCACCTCATCTTTAAAACGACAACCTTGATGTTGGAAGAAGTCTGATGCATTACGATATCCATGGACCGGCATGTGTGAATGGATGGTAAACTTATGAGGTGTTCCTATGGGCAGTAGTGCGTCATTTGTGCGGCACAAATTGTGCTGATGGACACTGGACTCAAATGCATGGTTCACGCAGAGAGGATGAAGCTGAATTCGTGTCTGCAGCACTCCATGCACAGTGCGCTGTGTTCCATGCCTTCGTTGTCTCTCCTGTGCCAGGGGATGTAAAAATCCATCACCAAAGGGTAACGTTTTGATGACTGCTTCCCCTGATGCAGGAGAGGCAACGCTGGACAGGGAAGCCACAGCAGTGGCAGCGGGCACAGCGAGTTGTGGGTAGATGAATCAAAACAATGTGATTTGTCAGACCAGGGGGATAATTGGTAGGAATGAAGGGGGTGGGGTTCTCCATAAGTACCGTGACGTACCTCTCTCTCCCTCTCCTCTCTCCCTCTCCTCTCTCTCTCTCTGAGGAGCACAAGCCTTATGGACGACACTAACACAATATGTGGAATCTCAAAACTTTCCATTTCCTTGCATCTGGATCTGTGTAGTAGACTGTTACCATTAGTGCTAGCGTATTGTATGTTTCCAGTGTAGTGTCTCCATTGTGCATGCTTTTTATGAAAACATATGCAAAATCTTCATTTAAATAGGGTGATCTCTAAGACATTTGCACCTGTGGTCACTAGCCCAGGCAATCTTGATAAGTCAACCGCTAACCGTGGTTTAACTGCTCATGCAAAAATCTAGATGGCGCATGTACATGACTACAAGCAAAATGAGATCTTAGTAAATTTTGCCCTACATAATTTTACATTCACTTCTCACAATTCAAATTCAGTTCTCAAAATTCAATGTAAATTTATTGTGACAGACATCCAGGATGCCTGTCACATTTGAAATTGAATTTAAAGATTTATACAGTTGAATTTTCAGTGAGGATCAAGCAGTGGTGCGTCCGGTCTTCAATCACCTCTTTGTTCTCTGAGCTACACTGGCTACCCATAGCTGCTCGCATCAGATTTAAATCACTGATGCTAGTATACAAAGTTCTGAACGGGTCTGTTCCTACCTACCTAAGTGCTCTGGTCAAGGTCATTTAACCCCATGACCACTCTGTTTATCTCGGGAGTGTCGTCTGGAGGTCCCGAAACCTTGCAGAGAAGAATCCAGGCTCATTTCATGGGTGGTTCCACGCTGGTGGAATGACCTACCGTGCACTACCAGAACATGGGCATTCCTGCTGGTCTTCAGGAAGCTCCTGAAGACCAACTCTTCAGAGAGCACCTCTTGTCCTAGCACTTTGATCATTTCATGTTTTGAAAGCATTATTATTATTATGCTGTTGTTTTACTTTGCATTTATTATAGATTTTTTTTTATTGGTTAATTATACAGCTGTTTTTATGTAAGTAAAATTCTATTCTTGTATTTTATTTTTTTTATTTTTCTATACAGCACTTTGATTCACTGTGGTTGTTTAAAAAAATAAAATTAAGTAGAAAAAGAGAGCGAGAGAAAAGAGAGAACTTTTTTGTTAATCTTCCCCTTGTAAGTGGCTTTGGGAAAAAGGAACTGCCAGATGCATAAATGTAACGTAAATGTAAATGGATCAAATATGGTTTCAGAGACGCTGAATTAAATTTCACAGTCTTACATTCCAGTTTCAAGTTTATTAGACGTCAGTTTCAAACTAATAATTCAATTTAAAATTTTATTATTCAGATCCAGTGTTTTAATGCAGTGATTCAAACTAAACAATACAAATTCAAATGATGTGATTCAAATTTACTTTTTTAATGCAATTATTCAAGTATAGCAACTGAAATTTAAACAGAAATGACTCAGTTTCTGGTGGCACATATTTCATCCTATATCCAGTGTTGAAAGGCTAATGGCTGGATCCTGTATGTCAATGTGATATGTGTCCGTGGCTCTGAAACTAAGCTTAAAGGCTGCTGCTGTAAATATGTTTTTATTGATCATGTACACTCTCATTTTGTCGCCTCACCAAGTATTAAGTGTGTGCCAACCATCTGGTGTGCCTCTCACTCTCCGACTTCCACATCCATTCATTCTAATCAAGAAAAAAATAGGGCAAAATAGACACAAACTCAAACATTATTTTTATTTTCCAAATATACAGAGCAAAAGCATCATAGTTTCACAGACCAGTACAGTTAAAATACATCCTTTTTTCTTTTTTTTTTTTTTTTTTTGTCTTAGATACAGAGGGCCACTGCCTGAAAATAGTGGTTTACCCAGAAGAATTTACATGTTGGCTTTTTATTACAATTACGTTTATGATGTACTATTTATACAAACCTTTGAAATGACCATCTACGTTTAGTACTTTTTCAGACCTGGGATATGTAATATCTGTAAAATAGTTTGCATTATTTGGTTTACAGAGGAATTAATCCAATCACAGACAAGACTTACCAATGCTTCTCTGTGATTCTTTCAATTTTCTGTGACTTATCATACAATGTATGCTGCAAACTAAACCACACGGAAATCCTTGCGTGTCCTGCAGGCAGAAGATTATTGGCAAATACTGTTTAGTCCAGGTATTTTTCTTGTATAATATGCAATTAAAGTACTAACAACATTGTGGTTTGCTTTAAAAAAAAAATCAAATGGTGTAAAAAAAAAAGAAAAAAAAAAAGATAAATAGTGACAGAGTGTATTTTTGATCAATTCAGTGTTTTTATATGGCACCTTATATAAAGTCTATCACAGACAGTATCATGTTTTATACTGAGGAAGATAGCCTCATGGAAACCAGTGTCTGTAGAATTAAGCAAAACATGGACAGTGTTAATATTCACCATTCCATTTTCCATTTTTTAAAAACTTTATTGGAAGCAAACATATTATAGCTAGTGGCTAGAGAAGCCAATATAAACACCTACTAATGAGTACTTCCTTCACACTGCTCATAACCTCTTTTTCTGACTAAAGACTCATCCTTATCCAGTGCACTACAGGCTAGTCTTTAGTATTTGAATAATAGACTGTTCTGCATCCTCCATTCGGAAAAGGGTTGCTCTGTTTTATCAGGAAAGGGCAGCAACCCCTTGTAATTGTTCCGGGTCTTTATGTTTATTCATCTGTTATGCCCTGGCATCTGTGCCGTGCTTGTAGCCAGGCAAACAGGCGCCGCCAGCACCAGCCGGGGAGGCGTCCACAGGTGAGCAGGGCAGACTTTGTCCCCACATGGGCTTTGATTCCCAAAGACTGACATGGCACTCGCATCCTGTGGTACACTCTTGCCCACTGTAGCTGATGCCATGGGGGATGGGACAGAAGGCTGGCATATCAAATATTTATCTGTTTGCTTTGCAGTGTGCAGATTCTCTGGACTGGGAAAATGCATTATGTTTGGATCAGTGCAAGAGCTGCATCAGATAAGGAAATTAGGCTCTTTGGACAGTAAAGCAAATTTGTTTGTTTTTAGGGAGACATACTGAATCTCTGAGTGATGTTTTATACTGGGTTTAACCCATAAAGACCCAAACAGCCACCGTCTACTGGTGTAAAATGTTTAATAACTCTTGATCCACTAATCCTATCAATACATGTAAATAATTGGTGTAAAGTGCTGTTAACCCCACAAATGTGATAAACTACAAAAACAATAAAAATTGCAGTTTTTCATGTAATAATCCCACAAATGTAGTAACTAATATTCCCACAGTGTGCTCCTACCATCTTCACTGATCTCATAATCCTATCCAGACATTTTAGTTACATGGTTCAAACATAGGCTTATATTATAATTCATGAGAATAAATAATATCCAGTTCACAACCTTTACAAGATTTTTTGTTCATTCTTTTATGTTCCTTCACCTGTATTTGTAATTTAACACCTATTCATCTGAAATTAGGACCATAGAGTGTAACTGCATCATCTGATCACTCTGAAAAAGGCAAGTGTCCAGAGGATGAGAATAAATGGGAAGAAAAAGAAAGATGAATGAATAATCATGCATGCATTACTTAAATGTATGTGATGTGCTCATTTATTACATTTGTGGGAAGTTATTCCAATTTTGGAAACTGAAAAATGTAAATGTCCCACAAACGCAATAAATCTCCACAAAAATAATTATTATTATCATGTTTGTGTTAGGCAACTGTTATTACATTTGTGGAGTTATTATGTTAAAAGCTGCAAATTTTTATTACTTTTTTCATCTTTTCATGATCAGATATGACCCATTTGGGTGTTTAGAGGCTCCATAGTTACCATGGAAACCCCGTCATCTTCTACAACACTGATTCGCCAGTAAAACCCATGGAGTTTAATGAACAATGATGGATAAAGTTACATGATTTTGTGTTCAGTTATTGATATCTTTACTGAGAAAGTACATTTTTCTTCAGTGTTCTTTGTTTTTGATTTAATAACCCTCAACTTTAAACTGAGCTTTCATGAACATTTACATGATCGGTAAATTAAATATAGGAAAATTCACTGAAAAAATGCAAAACACATAAATGATGATAAATCACTTAAGACTAATTTGAGAGAAAAATTCATTTGGGAACTGTCAGAAAGGTAGCACTGGGTCTTTATGGGTTAATATTATAATTTCAGACAAAGTGGATATAAAACAATATATAATCTAAGAACATGTTAAAATAAATGAAATCTGTCATGTGTTTAATCACGGTGCCATTGGCTGCTGCTGATATCGATGAGGAAATGTTCTAGTGCACCCACAAAATGCATGAAAAAATAAATAAAAAATGGCACCAACATACTTGGCAGTCATCATGGTGTCAAATGTAATATATTGCTGGGCATCTGGGCAGCTCTCAGAAGCGCTGAAGGTATAATAACCCCTTACTGAATCTCACTTCAAAGCTGTACCAGTTAAGCTCAGCCTCTTATCCTATAGCCTATGTGTGCTCCGTTTACAGAGTATGAGTTTTCCCCTTTGAGAAATGAGGAAATAAAAACTGCTCGCATAAGCCTTTCATGTAATTTGTCAGAAACAAGTATGGCTAGGATAGGTTGATGAAATTTTTGGAAGAGAAACAAAGACAAAATGATTGTCTGCTCGTACAATGCTGATGCCACGTGGATTTGTTTTGCTCTAGTATAGTGAAATCTGACTGAGAAAGAAAGAAAAGCCAGGGAAAAAAAAAAAACTTATATACAGAGAAAGACAGCATTAGAGATTTATATACAGTCTACTAAGTGCCAAGCTGGATTATCAGCGTTGAAACAGAGCTTTTTGTCTTAAGCTGTACAATGGGCGCCAATCCATTTGTAAAATTAGAGTCCAAACCATTGCCACTCAAGTGAAAAACCTCATTCAAATGCCTCCAATATAATCGTATGTAAAGTGCTTACAACAACAACTTCCTTTTGTTAGAAAACGCCGCGCATGGTCTTTCAAAAGACAGATTTTATAGTTTCTAGCTCATTTTTAGTGCATTTCACTGCCACTGAAAACCTCCGTAATTGAATATGTTTTATCACTTTCTATTTAACTCTGTCATATTTCTGATTTGATAACGTAGAAGTGGCATTGACTCATCCAGTGATCACAAAACTAGTTTACAGTAATTTAATGTCACTTTCCAGCAACCACTTTTTACCATTTAAAGAACTGATTGAATAAACACGCTCATTCTGTCTGGGATAGACCTGAAAACCTTGAAAGCATTTGGTGGCAAATCAAAAAGTGATGCAATGCTTCCATGATGTAACTGCATCTGTATCGCAGCAGTAACGGATATTCTCTCTGCTCATATGTTACCCTTATTAATCTGAGCCTGCTTTAAGACATCTCTAGGAGATTCTGATGATTATGATGCCCAACTTTGTTTAAATCTCGTTGTTCTTTTTTTTTAAAGATTTGTTCAAATCTAATCTGACACAGTTTGGATTATGGCAGCACTCAACCCGAAATCAAGATCAGATGACATTTTCATGGTTTTACTGTATTCAAACAGTGCAAAATCTGATTCTCATTGTTTCTATGATGTGAAAAAAAGCAGAACTCCCCCGTTGTTATTTTGTGTTCTTTTGCAAAACATGCACAGTGCATAACTACAACACGCTTCACAGGAGGCTCACTTTGAAACTCTGGTTAAATGAGGGTTTATGTAGCTGTAGTCAAATCATTATCATTTGTTTCTAACTAAAAACCAGTGCAGCATCGGTGATTAAATAATAAATGCAATTTCATATGTAACATACAGCAAAAAGAAGACAAAACAATGCATTTATAAAGATTCAGTATGCCACCATCAGCCTACAACAGTAGCGAAAAACAACTTTCAGTCAGCAAAATAAACACATTTTCTGAATTTGCTTCATATGTCCCTTGATGACCAGCACTATCACAGGTAGGTTTACAGTCAGGATGCACTAATCTCCAGTGTCAACAGTGATATTGACAAAAGCAATGAAATAACCACACAGTAAGAAGCTCAGCTAAAATATAATGTTTACATTTCATTCGACAGGTACCCTAAAGTATATGGTCGATGATCTGTGGCGTCGGCAGGAGAAACTCACAAGTACAACATGTGTCGCTTTTGTGGGCTTTCCTGCTGTGTTGCCTTGGAGCTGGACTTGGTGCGTTAACACCGTTACTGATGCAGCTCGCCGTCAACAGAAGAGCCGATAGTGTATTTCAATCTCGTTTAGTCAAAGTTTGTATTGATACAGTTCAAACAGACCCTCAAGGCAAATGTAGATAGGGTTTTCGCCCACAAGAGGAGGCGCTCATGTCTCATATAGAGTCCTCCATGAGTGAAATCAGAGGCAAAAATTAGATACTAGAAAAAAAAATTACAGTCACTTATGTACAGTGATATTCTTTTATCGCAGAGTGAAGTAAAATAATGACTCAGGGATTTCAAATGAGATCTCAGCCCCTTTTTATCTGCTCAGCTTGGTGGCCTATATACCGCTGCGGAGAGAAAACAGCCATTCATTTAAATGTTCAAAACATCTGTGGGCACATGGAGAAAGTTTTCTTCCACCTACACACAAGACAAGTTTCAACAAGCCAAGCTTAACGTACGATATGTAACGGAGGTTTGGTGAAGGAGAGAATTAAAACCATGTGCACATTCATTTATTGTGCTTCAAACTACAACAGAGCAGCAGGACATTGGCTCCGACTTATTATCGTGCTTTTTCCACAGTCGTTAAAAAAAAAACAACCTCAGTTTTTTCTGAATGACAATTGTCCAAAGGCAAGAACAGTCTCTGCCTGGGGAGCAGATTGTCACACAAAGCACTGGGGTATTCCTGCTCTCTGATCCACCAGAAATCCCACCGCACCGCTGAATGCTCAACTTCCAAACTTCTGTTGTCTCTGTGTTGGTAAGTCATCCTCCCTGTGGCACGATCATGATTGTGGATTAAAAAAGGAAGTGGCTGATGAGTTAAGCATGAGGGAAGTATAAGGCTTCATGATCCACATTTTGGGACCCAGAGAAGTCAAATGATGCGTTAAAGCCAACCAACTCCTGCGTCTCAAAGCATCCAGGAGTACGACAACACAGTTAGCGTCGGAGCTTCTGGGTGCGGCTTTGCCCACAGTTTAACAATCCTGATTGGTTGTTAACACCTCCCTCCAACTCTCTTTCCTGGTGGTCAGACGTGGGTCTGCATGCGCTTCTGCAAGGGCCGGGTAAGGTCTGAGTTCTGCGACGAAGACTGCGAATAGTGAGAGGAAGAGGAGGCCGATGCTTTGCTGTCTTTGTCAAACTGCACGTAGCCATCCGGCTTACTGTAGCTGCTGACGCTGCTGTCACACTGCGTGTCGATAAAAGAGCTGGAGTCGCTGAGCGAGCCGCGCTGGAACTCGCGCTCACACAACTCGATGGAGCTGCTGCCCATGCCCAGTACGAAGCGTTGGCTGTAATCATACAGACGATTTGGACCCGCTCCCAGGGTGGAGTAGATGTTGGTGAAGGACATTCCTGTTGGTACCCGCTGCTTCCCCAAGGTACCTGTGTTAGTGGGGTTCCTCACTTCAGTGGACTGATTTCCTGCCATGGTAGGCGTGTGGTGCTCTTTGAAGGTATTGACGCTGTAATAACCATTTGTGGGGTCCTGTTGGAAACACAGACAAGAGGTCATATTTTCATTATTTTTATTAGCAGTTTTCCAGCCTTATGCAAAACAAATTTAACCCATAAAATCCCAGTGCAAGTTTTGTGGTAATTCCCAAATGAATTCTTCTCTCTATTTAACATTTATTAAGTAATTTATCACCATTTATTGTAATATTATCATCTGTATTTTGCATTTTTTTCTGTGACCATGATGTATTTTCCTATATTTAATTTAGTGATCATGTAGACCAGTGTTTCTCAACGGGGGCGGAGGGACACCACTGAGGGGTGTTTGGAAAAAGAAAGGTGCTGAAGAGTGCTGAGATTGAAATGGGATGTTATTCTGATTAAGTGTTAATATAAAGCAGCCTGTTATGTCAATGGTGAATTTCTGTGATTCCCTCCCAGTCTTCAGTGGTGACGTCCGTTGTGTCCCCTCCCCCCAAGCACGAGGGAGGCACTACCTATGCAACATCTATAAGCTCGTTCAGACAGACTTGTCCTCCCCCAACACAAGTTCTATGCGCTGACACCCCTAACCCCCCCCGGTCGCCAATGTTTTTTGGGTGTGGGAGGTGGCAGGAGGCTTTACAGACCCTCAGATTTACCCATTCACACACCCACTTATACACCAATGGGCAGCTTAAGGGATTCAAACCACCGACCCTTCAATTAATGCAGAACCCACTCTACCAATTGCGCTACAGCCACACCATGTTCATAAAAGCTCAGATTAAGTTAAGGGATATCATATCAGAAACAGAGAAATTTTTTGAAAACGTGACTTTTTCAGCAAAGACATAAATAATTGAATATAAACCAGGCATCATCCACTGTCATTGATCCAACTCCATGGGTTTTACTGGTGAATCAATGTTGTTGAAGATGATGGTGTTTCCATGGTAACTACAGAACCTCTGAACGTCCAAAGGGGTCATATCTGATGACCATGAAAAGATGACAAACTGCATTTGACACCAATTATTTCCATGGATTGATGAGATTAATGGATCAACAGGTATTCAACATTTTTGATCGGTAGACGATTTTGTTCGACGGTGGACGTTTGGGTCTTTGGGTTAAATAATAATGCTGGTTTTCTCTGCGCTCACCAGGTACTACGGTCAAACTGGCTCTAATTTCCATCCAAATTGGTCAATAAATGAAGAAAATAAGGTTGTGGTGCGCACACAAGAAATACAGTAAATCTTAGTAAACTAGCAAACCCATGTGTTGACATTTAATCAGCCAGTACCCTCAATATCATTTTTATCGCTAATTAAGCAAGCCTTGATGACTCAAAGTTTGGCATGCAACTTATGACGGCAAAGTTCACTCACATACCATCTTTAATTGGACCTAAATGGATTGTAGTGTCTGTACTTGTATGTATGTAGTTAAATTGCTTCTGAGGCTGCAGCTGTGCCACTTGTTTGTCTACATGGCCACAGGCAACATGCTGTTGCTAAGAGTCCAGTTAGGGCATGTGTGTGTGTGTGTGTGTGTGTGTCTGTGATGGTCTATTGTGGATAGATGTGAATGTCAAGCATAGTGAGCACGGTGGCAAATCCCAAAAGAAGAATGCTCATAATGGGGAAATGAGAGCGACAACCTGAGAGGATCCTCGTTATGCTTGTCATTATCAGACAGCAGACAGGGAGATTGTTTGCGTCTGCCCTTTATCTCCTTTCAGTCCCACCTCTGCTCTCGCTTCATGCATGCTGTCATTAAATAGGATCAAAAAAATCCAGCCCCAGAGGAAGCAGGTAAGCAGGTAACACAACAGAAATACACTCCAGTGAGCCAACGCAAACATCCATTTGGACCCACAAGGACAAATGAACGGGATACAATGTTCCGTTGCACCGATAAGCTCTGCCATGCAGCTGAAGCTAAATAATCACCTTGCATATATAGGGTCAAAATAGTGATATCATCTATGTTAAAAAAAAAAATAAATTGCAGTGTGAAAACTCCTCCTCTGTCAACAGGAGTGCAGGTCAGGTCTGATAAGAGTTTGCAGAAAAAGCACCAGGGGTTTTAATAAATACAATAAATAGTGTACATTTTTACCGGATATTCAAATAACAATAACTTTGAGGAGATGTAAATATTGGGACGTTTCTGTTCCAAATAATTCTGTATATTACAGAGAAGATCAGTGTGTTTTTGAAAGCATACAATGCTGATATCATACAGGACTACAATGTTACGAAGAGCTTCTATGCAAAAACCGGAACAGCAATAAATGTTCCTAACCTGATTTTATATGGCATAAACACATTTTGTGCAATATGCATTATGTGATATACAAAAGACAATTGTGCAATAACTGACAGTATACTGTCTTATGTATTTCCTGGGTATTTCATTTTATTTTTATATAGCAATTTATTCTATACTTTTTTCATTCAATATGCAATCGCAGAAAAAATGATTAGGCCATCGTATGTTTTCTTCAATTTCTTTTTCATTTTAATGCCTGGTACAACTAAAGGTACATTTATTTGGACAAATATAATGACAATAACAAAAATAGCACATAAGAGTTTCAGTTAAGAGCTGATATCTATCCATTTTACATTGTTTTCTTGATAATAACCAAATTCATATAAGTTTTCACATCATGAGAGCCAATTGTGGTTTCACTTTATTTGCACTTCTGACTTTATTTTTCACATATAAATGCATGTAATGGAAAGTATTTTTTGGTATGTTGTTGACAATGACATTGTTATATTTAAAGTTTTGCTACATTGTTGCTTTTTTGTTACTTTGCACTAAGGTAAAAGGGGAAATATTTTATTATTTCTATTTATACTGTTAAACTGTATTATATTTTAGTTAATTAACAGTAAAAAAAAAAAAACAGGTTTATTTGCCTACAATCTTTGCCATGTATTTTATCGTAATCATAACCAACTAACTAAAAGCAAAATCACAAAATTATTCAGTGATCATGACATTTCAAGTAAAAAGTATTGGTATCTGTGTTGGTGATACTAGCCCTGTATTTACTTGGAAACACCTGCAAGTAGCAATTATACTTTGTGGAAATTGTAGAAATATGCCCTTTATTTTGCGCAGAACTGTAATGGAAACCCAGCTGGTGTGTACAGATACAATGACAGCGTTCAACTCAGAACAAAGGAGTTTCCTCTGTTGATTTGAGCCTGAACTGTGGGTGAAACTCTTCACAACTTTGGATGGACAGCTGGTAAGAGCCTTGCAACACCGCCGCATCTGTTCGAAACCTCTGTTGTTTCTTGATGCGTTCAAGAGCGCCTGGGAGATTCAGGCTTTAATATATGAACATGAAGATAAATTTGCTTTTTGTTTGTGCATGGATTGCAAAGCGTGGCATATTTTTTATTGTTAGGCAGTTGGGCGGTGTAATAATTATTCATTAAAATTGATGGATGTATTTAACCCTTTCATGCATGAATTATGAAAAAATAAGTATCTAGATTTTTATTAAATTTATTTTATTACTCAATATTAGGTGAACGTTGAAATGCATTTGGGATTTGATTTTATTTCACTGTTAAATATGGTTTTATTAAGACAATATTTAACTTTGTGAGACTCAGGAAAGTACTTTTTTTTAATGAATAATTGCCTATATTGGAAACATCATGATGCAAAAGTTTTTTTTAGATCCATATTAGAATATTTTATAGAATGGAGGACAGTTGTTTTTTCTTTTCTTTTTTTTTTTTTTTTTGTATAAATTTTTCCAAAAAAATTGGCAGAAAAACCGTAGTTTTTTCTTAGAAGGTTAACTTTATGAGATCACAGAGCAGTCCAAATTCTAAAACTAATATAATATTCTTTTCATTGTACTGTTTAGGGTCTTTAGAGACTGCCCCCTTGTGGTTTGGAGAATATTGCCTTTATAGCTTGAAAAATGAACTTAAACTATGTGTCCACAAATGTGGACGTCATACATAAAAGGATTAATTTGAAGATTTACTATAAATGCATTTTTCAAATGCTAGGTTAATTGGTTAAAACAAATTGTTTGATATGAGATATGAATTAATTTATTATGCAAATAAAGATGAAATGGTTAAAAGCATTTGGTTAAATTAATAGGTTAAACTGCTGTTAAAATTATCTTGGTTTTAAACATACTAACAAGTTGTGTTTTTCTGTTAATCTGATTTTGGTTGGTTGAAACTTGACAGAATAAATACTGGCTTATATTTAAAGTGATTGGTTGATTAAATATAAATAGTTTCTAAGCAAAGTAATTTCTTACCTTTAAAAAAATATATAACTTTTGTAAAAGCTTAAAATAGGGCTGTTTAAATACATGTTTAATTATTTGACTGTCTTTGTATGGTTTTTTTTAAGTTTTTCACCTGCATCTATTAAATATGTACAATTTGTTAGAGATGTCAAACCTGAAAACTTAAACATGTACAAACCAACTGTCTAAAATCACCTGCTATTTTAACCCTTTGACGCATGAATTATGAGAATCTTTGTCAATATTTTTTCCTGAGTGTTTTTATTAGGCATTAAAAAAACCAATGTGACTGAAATTTTTTAACAAACTTATTTTTCACAGTTACAAAAATTTCCACTAAACTAGACACCATGTGTTTTATTTTTGAAGCAAAGAAACATGTATTTTAAATCACAATATCAGAAAGTGATATACTGAGTAAAAACTATGACTTTTTTTTAATGCAGCTACTCTGATGTTTTCTCACATTTTAATATACTCTAATAATAAAAAATACAAAAATTGAATATTCTAATACTAGTTATTACTCAATTCATGGAGAATATGCAAAAAAATATTTTTTTTTTTGAAGAAAACTGTTAATTACAGTCTAATAACCTGTTGATCAGGTTTATCAAGAACAACAAAGTTACAATGATGGTATGAATTACAGTGTGTGAGATGATGCACAAGTGTCCACCGTGTTGGCTGATATGCAACTAAAGCAAAACCCATGAATATACACGAGAAGCTGTAGACTAGCTGTCCACTGGAGTGACCAATATGCATGAAAGGGTTATTTTTTTTAAAGAAAAGCAAAAGGAAATTTAAGGACTGGTTCTTTGAGTGAAGCCCAGTAGAGACATCAGTAAAGAGAAATTTTGGGTTTTTTTCCAAGTCAAGAACAACCCCAATATTAGAAAAGACTTGACAATTACAACAAAGTGGAAAAGATTTCCACAGAATGATTTGGCAAATTCAACAATGATGAGGAATCACATTCATGTTTTCAAATCTTCAAACACTCTAAGATATGTTATGATTTCTCCTTTAGTGTGCCACATGTCTGGATACATTTTTTATGCTGGGTTTTTTTTGTCAACATTCTCGGCCTCCCATCTACTGGACTTAAATGTTGTTGTTTTTTTTTCGAACAAAGTGTAATGCTGTCCTTTTTTTTCCCCCCTCTCCTATCCTGATGTGTCTTTTTTCCTTCTTTGATAAACCGGAGCGCTGCACAAGTGTCGATCCGGCAGTTCTTCCATCCCGTATCCCCCCTTGTTTGTGTTATTGCCCTCATGTTAAGCTCGGACAGTTGTAACTGGCAAGACAAATCTACCTACGGGTACCAATAAAGTCCCCTTGAACCCTGAACAGTAGTTTGTACAGTAATTAATTAATATACAGTAATTTGGTTTATAAATGTAAATACAAAAAAAAGAAAAAAGCACTTGGCCACTTAATGTGAGGAAGAATGAATTCAATTCTAAAATAATTCACCTAAAACTCTTTTCAGGATGAGGAGAGGGGTTTATTTAAACCTTGTAAAATGCTTGGATAACAGTGGAATAATGCATATATGGGCGAGAAGTTGGCCACCCTTTACTAAAAATTCAATCAGGCGTTGAAAAGGTGCTTGATACGAGAACCTCTACAGTCTGCCAAATCGCCTGAGGATCATTTATTGCAGGAGTTACAAGTGCTGAGGTACTTTCATATGCAATTGGTGAACTGAAAGGAAAGTGTGTCGTCTGTGCAAGTTGATCTATTCGCACTCTTTCATTGGCATGTAAATGTGTGGGCAGCTAAAAATAGCAATGGAGTCACTTTATTGAAATCTTAGAATCCCGTCCATGTACGTGAATATACGATCACCACAGTGTGAGTAAATGTCACTGACTGAAGGATGTTTGAATATATCATTACAGGCTGATGGTGACACTGTCTACTGAGCTTTGATTTGATTAAACTAATACTTTTGGTGCTCCTTGTAGCTATTTGTTGGAATTATATCATTTGTGTTGATGCAGTTTCCCTTTATAGATGTTATGATGGAGTATTCGGGCCACATGGGAAATGAAAAATGTCACTACGAGAATAAATATCGAGATAAAACCAGTAATTTTATGTGGATAAAATCGAGTACAGTCAGAATTTTACAAGAATAAAGTTGTAGTGCTTACCAAATAAAGACATAATATCATGAGAATAAAGTCGCAGTCTTAAAAAAACTACAAATTTTTTTACATAAATAATGTGTTTTGGGGATTAAAGTCGTAATATTTTGAAAATACAGTTACCATTGTATAATTTTTTAAAAAGTCTGAATTCAGAAATTGTAAGCCTTGTGGATAACAGAGTTTCTAGTTACTGCGAACGCAACAAGCGGAGCAGCAACTTTCACTGCTGTTGGATCGGACAAATAATGCTAATGTATTGATGGTGGGCGGGGCTAATAGGCTCGTAAGTATAATCTCACAAAATGTTCCAAGTTCTCCATTATGCGATGTGTGGGTACGACATTATTCTTGTAAATAATGATATTTTTCCCACCTGTTTCTAAATTATGACATTATTCTCATAATATTGTGGGTTTATTCTCAAAATATGACAACTTTAATGTCATAAAAGTACATTATTTTTATTAAATTATGAGGTTTATTTTTTTAACTTCGACTTTATTCTTGTAAAATTATGACTATTTGTGTTCAACTTTATTCTCGTAGGGTACAGGTTTTATCTTTATTTTACAACTTTATTCTTGTAGTGACAAGTGTTTTTATTATTATTTTAAGTGGCCTTAATATGCTGTCATGAGATGTGAGATTTATGTTTCATAATAAATTGCTTACTAAATATATCAAGAGCATAAACGCTACCACTCCTTGAGTGTATACTGAAATGCAGTACTTCCATTACCAATAAAGATCCAAATATTCATCATTGTCCAAAACCAGCTACTGATGTGAAATACTTAATTGCAGCTGATCCACTAATCCTATCAATATATGTAAATAATTGGTGTACAATACAGTTATTTATCTTTCCGTGGTCATCACATGTGACCCATTTGGATATTTTGAGGCTCCATAGTGAACGCAGAAATATCATTATCTTCTGCAACTTTGATTCACCAATAAAACCCATGGAGTTGGATTAATGACAGTGGATGGACACACTTGAATTATGTTCAGTCAGTGATACAGTTTTCTGAAAAAGTCACCAGTTTTGTCTGCTTTCGATAAAATAACCTTTGAATTTACTGAGCTTTTATGTACATCTATATAATCAGCAAATTAAATATAGAAAAAGGACCTGCATTTACTGAAGCAATGCAAATTAAAGAGGATAATATTGCAATAAATGGTGATAAATCACTTAACCCATAAAGACCCCGTGCTAATTTTGTGGCAGTTCCTAGATCAATTATCCTCTATATTTAACCTTTCTTAAGGGATTTGTCTCAGTTTTTTTAATCATATTATCCTCTATAATTGGCATTTTTCACTGTAAATCATGTATTTTTCTATATTTGATTTAGATGTCAAATCAGAAAAAAAAAAAAATACAAAAAAGTGAGTCTTGCAGCAACAATATCATTAACTAAACATAAACCAAGTGTCTCCTTCCATTGTCACTGATCTAACTCAGGGGTCTCAAATTCATTTAGTTCAGGGGCCACATTCAGCCAAATTTGATCTGAAGCGGGCCGCACCACAAACATAATACCATAATAATATATAAACAATGACAACTCCAAACTTCCCTCTATGTTTTAGAGCAAAAAAAGTAAAATTATAC
>JAPTGZ010000006.1:12534731-12545894 GCA_029814645.1 Fowleria isostigma
GGGGGTCTATTCTATAGATCAGAGCTGCAAATGAGGAATATAATTAGATAGCTTTATCTCAGTGGCTCAGCCTGGGTTGTGAGTATGTGTGTGCGCTTGTACATGTGTGAGAGTACGTGTTTGCTCCTTGCATTGTGTGATCAGCGCCGAAACGTGGTGGTAGGGAGGTGGTGGGTGGCTCTGCAACATCAATGTTAGCAGCAGGGGAGGTAATCAAAATGTTTGGTGCAATGTTTGGTTCATTCATTTGAGGAGGTGTTAGCTCTGGAGTGGACATTGCAATCTGATTACACAATATCGCCGTGGGTGCACAAAGGCCAGGGCTTACATTTCCTTCCAAAACTACAGCATTGACTTGAACAAAAGCTTGACATTTCATCTTTACCTGAGCACAGATGTTTTAGTTTTCCTCTCTGTTTTGTTTTTTTAACCCATAAAGACCCAAAACATCGACCGTCGACCAAAAGTATCTACTGATGGAAACTGTTGATCCATTAATCCTATTAGGGCCTAAAAAATATATCCGATTTCTTAATGAAAAACTTGATTTTCGATTTGATTTTTAATCCCCGGTTTAAAAGAACAAAAGCGCAGACTGCAAATGTATTGAAAAAAAACATTAACTTTATTATTTTCAGTTTATTGAGACAGACCTTAAAAAATATAAAGGCGGTCATTGATTTCAACAGTGACACCGTGCACTAGAGATCAAACAGTATGGATTTTTTTAGGGCAGATGCCAATTTTTTTTTTTTTTTTTTTTTTTTTACATCAGCGTCAGCAGATGACCGATACAGGCTGCCGAGTTTCTTGAGCTGATATTTGGAGCTGACACTGCTTTTGCTCCCTCAGTTTATATCATAAAAATGGTTAGAAACGCTACAAGGTCTCAATTAAAAAAAACCAAATAAACTTATTAAATTTAAAACAATATTTAACAATTACTAAAAAGAGGTAAAAGGTGAAGTAGAACCAGTAATGATGCATACAGTAACACTGAACAGGTTAAACTGTGTTGAACTTTTTCAAACAGAGGTAGGGTTCCACATCATAGAACGATGGAAACCATGTTGTTGGAGAATTCAAAATACCCATATGGTTTGTCTGATAAGAAAACTGATTTTCTAAAAACAAAACTTGATGTGATTTACAAATTTGATTTTTCGATTAAATCGATTTTTTTTTTTTTTTGATTAGTGTCAGTGGATGGAAATGATTAGTTTATGTTCGGTTAATGACATATTTTGATGAAAAAAGTCAGTTTTCTCCGTTTCCGACATAATAACACTTAACTTTAATCTAAGCTTTTATGAATATTTACATGATCAGTTAAGTAGATACAAGAAAATACTAGATTTTTCACCGAAAAACACAAAATATTATACAATAATACTATATTATTATAATCTATTCTATATTGTTTATTACTTAGGTTTTATTGTACATTGTTTATAATTGAGCTACATAGATTTTATTGTACATTGTTTTATAATTGGGAGTAATATTTTTTATATGGGCATTTAGAGTGTTTTTTTTTTGTCTTTGTTGCTGTATACAAGTAAATTTCCCCGCTGTGGGATTAATAAAGGCTAATCTAATCCAGTAAAAAAAACAAATATGATAAATCACTGAAATATAGTTTAAATAGAGGAGTCATGTGGGAACTGCTGTAACAATAACACTGGGTCTTTATGGGTTAAAATCGTACCTTTGTGAAATGTATACTATCGGTAGAATATACCATAGACCCATTTGGATGTTCAGAGACTCTGTAGTGAACGTGGAAACACCGTCATCTTCTCCAACACTGATTCAACAGTAAATCTCATGGAGTTTAATAAAGTGACTTTTTCAGTTAATATTATATTTGACTGAAAAAGTCACTTTTTTATACTTGTTCTGTTTTGATATAATAACCTCTAACTTTACTCAGAGTTGTTATGAACATCTCTATGATCAGTCGAATAAACATAGGAAAATAGATGACTTTTACTGAAAAAAAAAAGCAAAATTCAGAGGATACTATTATAATAAATGGTGATAAATCACTTGGAAAAGGTTAAATAGAGAGAAACCATCATTTGGGAACTGCCACAAAAGTCAGACTGGGTACTTTTGGGTTAAAGAGTGCATGAAGCAGCTGGAATGGAGTGCCTCGCATGGTCAATTCAGACCATGTTTTCCAAGAAGAGACATTAGACGGAGAAGCCAAGTAGATTACCTCAACAATATCACAAATTACTGTCAGTATATTTGTGTAATAAAATTGGATAACACATTCTACTACTGCTGCAGAAATGTAACATTTTTCAAATACCAAATAATGAATACATTTCCACATGACTGCTTTCATTGAAATGCTGAATATTAAATCCAACTTTCTAGATTGATGTTCCACACAGTCCAGTCAAACAATAAGTTGTTCAAGGAGGGAAAAAAAATAAATAAAAAATCTAATACTATTTGTGCAGAGCAGGTTGCTTTCAAGTTGCCATGTATTGTGTGTAATGCCACTCTGAAGAGATCTGTAATATGTCTAATTATTTCAGCTACAATGAATTTATGGTAGTAAATGAGATGCACTCACAATCAGGAATGATTTCATCTCCATCCCTAAATATGCATGGTACTACCCTGACAGCTCTGACAGCATCACAATGTTCTTCTGCTTTGGCTTAATACATCTTTACAACAGAGGCTTATTCTCTTATCGTCTCTTTTTCCTGCATACAGTGTGATCTTTACTGTCTACACTTCAGACTGTGAAACCCTTTTACAGTAATGACTCAGATGGCACAGGCCACAGTGTCTTGTCATTAGATTTGCCTGCCATAATAAGTCCTGAAACTTCCGAAGGGTGATAAAAAGCCTTGTTCATGTATGCAGTCATAACATAAAAGATGCATTATATAAACTCACTGAGAGAAAACAAATAGGGAATGAGCTTCATAAACAATGAAAAAAGTTCAAATTCAACTCTAAAGAGTACACAGCAAATATGGGAGTGTTAATATTTAAGGGGCAGTGTTAAATAGACCAAGCCACACTCTAAATTAACATTTCCACACCCACACCAGAATGACCAAGGCCACATTGACTCATGTTGTTTCAAAATAGTTAAGTATCCATACTGCAAACATTTAACACCCACAGTGTTAACATTAACAGTTTTATGTTGAAATTAACACGCGCAAAGTGTCTACATGTGTCCATACTGTACAGTGTCAAGGTGACACTTTTAAAAATGTTAAAAAGATTAACACCCAGTTTTAATTTGGTCAACACTCTTCACTGTTAAAAAGGAACACCACACAACACTTTCCAGTGTTGTAATGGGGTATGGAGTACAACACTTTTAATCTTTTAACATTTTCAAGATCTTTAGCTTGACACTGTTCAGTGTGGATGCATATAGACACTTTACAAGTGTTAACGCCGTTTCACACAGCATACTCAGATCTGTACCATACTTGGATATGCTTGACACTTTTCCCGCAGTGTTGCGTTCACATGCGCGTACCCCGACCTGTATTTGATTATAAATGGATGTTATGGGGCCGAAACAGTAGGTGGTGACTTGGAGGAAATTCTGTTATCCAACAAATGTGGAAGTCAGAAGAAGACAAATGCTTACATCATCAACAGAGCCACGGTTCTGTTCCTTTGTCTACAATGGTGGCAACACAAGCAATACTGTTGTATCTGTTATCAGTACTGTTGTATTGTTATCAATACTGTTGTATCTGTTATCAATACTGTTGTATCTGTTATCAATACTGTTGTATCTGTTATCAGTACTGTTGTATTGTTATCAATACTGTTGTATCTGTTATCAGTACTGTTGTACTGTTATCAATACTTTTGTATCTGTTATCAATACTGTTCTGTTATCTATACTGTTGTATCTGATCAGTACTGTTGTATCTGATTAATACTGTTCTGTTATCAATACTTTTGTATCTGTTATCAATACTGTTGTATCTGTTATCAACACTGATGTATCTGTTATCAACACTGATTGTCTGTTATCAATACTGTTCTGTTATCAGTACTGTTGTATTTGTTATCCTGTTTGAGGCAAAGTGACGAAGAAGATCCATCGTTGTCCCTGATATATTTACCTTCAACAGCGGTGCCTTCCTTTTGTTGTATGGCGGATTCAACAATAAATATTTTGGTGCTGTCGACAGTCTGAAGTTGATTAAGTCACTTCCATAATTAGTTGAGAACAGATGTAGTGTCCGGTCCAGTGCCTATCCCGGATCACATTCAGACGTACCTGTACCGTACTGGAGTCCAGGCGACCCGTATCAGAGTCCATCTTCTCATCTGGACTCCAGTACGGTACTCATGTACAGTACGTTTGCATTCACATGGATAAAATTAAGTGGACTTGAGTCTATAGTGTACTCGGATATAGACTCGAGTATGCATGTGTAGAAAGGCCCTTAATTTCAACACTATGGGTGTTAAATTACACGGGCATTTTTGCAGTGTAGCATGCTTGCATTATACATAACACTATCCATTTTACAATGAAATGACATAATAACACTTTTTGAAAGGTCTGCCTTTGTTGGCCAATCCGTGATTCAAGAAAAAGACTGAAATTCTTACACCGGAGTAAAATCATATTGACAGTTCAACGCAATTGTGATGAAGTTTGTTCTCTTTTAGTATGTGTTAATATTCAAGTGAATTCCCATCTCCTGAACAGCTGGAACAAAGTATATTAGGTATTATTTAGTGTAAAATCTGAGATTTAATTCACTGGCTGGCTCTCAACATCATTTCATTTATTAAGGCAAAATTCTTTCCTCTTTTTCCACTGATCTTTGTGACGGACATCTTGCCACATCTGACCTCAAAGCTCTCGAGCTCTAACAATTAGCCTCAGTGAAGGAGTCTGAAATTCTATAAAAACAGCCTTGCAGAAAATTGCGTCCTTTAACACATGGTGGGCAAATAAACTCAAGGTTTTTTCAACACAGAATCAGGAATTAAAATGAGAACATCTAGACAGGTGGACACAATGGAGACGGTGCGTTCAAAGCATCCCAGAGAGCCTTGCAGATCACACCTTACTGTTCTTAAATTTAGCCGGTCAGATAAAATGTGCAGCATCTTAAATGCAGTTTTCTCCTTCATTAAGTCGCACTTTTCTCTCTTATACAGTGTCATTGCCAGTTTAAAGAGGGCTGGAATGCTAATTAACTAGGCACATAAAGGCTGTCTAGAAAGAGAAACGGCAGAAAAAAAAGATCTATAACAACCCGGTGCTCTGTGGGATATTGGGGAATTCTCTGTCCCTCCGTTTTTCTAACTGTGGTAATAGGCTTTCTCTCCCTAGGACGCCCCAGCGCTGTAGTACATATATGTCATTACACATACTGTTTGGCTGCATGTCCAACACTAATGGTGCTACCAATAAACTACACTTGTGGATATAATAATTAAAATGTTTTCCATCAACATTTGCCATTTGCTATACATACGCTAGATCTCTCAAGCATGACAGATAGCTTCTTTCAATTCACAGCAAAACCCTCATACATATATATTGTATATTATACAATCACATGGATGGATATGCACAGCTCTGCTTCATACATGTAGCCACATGACGACTTATAACAAACGCTGAGGAGCTTTTCCGTTTTGAGAATGTTTGACTAGAGTAAGCAATATGTATCCATTAGCGACTTAAACACAAACTGTCTCCCCTGCTAGCTGTTTGATTATAATTAAATTACATTTTTCCCCAGGGAAAATGGGAATTCTCATGTCTATGTGGTACGCCACAGTGGGAGCTAACGCCACACAAAGGCAAAGGAGAGAGAGAGAGAAAGAGGGAATGACAAATCATAAACACATGTAATTTAAATGATGGCATTAAGGAATCGGGGGATAACTGCAGGGAAGACAAATAAAAAGAAGCGTTCAGATATTCAGCAAACACCGTCACATCATGAATACTCTAGGCACTTCTTTGCCTGAGATATTATTGTATCCTAATCATTCGCCTGAAGAACTCAGCCATCCGTTATGTTAGTTCTTTGGTTTTCAGAATGAGCCGAGTCCTGCCGACTGTCAGGGATGTTCTGTCTACAGGCGGAGATGTAAGGACCGTTCACGTTCATCTGCAGTCAAAACAATGGCGCAGGACAACGAGTTGACCTCGAGAGAGAGAGAGCGAGAGCGCCCCCAGACGCCGCCACTTCAACCACACTGTTTGAACTTTCACGAGTTTGATAGTGTGATTCACCTCAAGGACTGGGAAAGAAATTACTCAGAGTTCCTCATGTGTTTTTTTTTTCTTTTTTAAAAGACGAGATAAATTTCAATTATTCAGAGAAATATATAAAAAGGAATGAAGCTTTTGAATCCCACATACCAGTTTGGGGAGGGAAGAGGCCAAACACAAAAGTGGAAAGGTAAAAAAAAATAAAATAAATAAATAATAAAGTAAAAAGGCATGTAGAACTTGTTTAAATGAAGTCTCAAGAGACTAAGTAAACATGTCATTTGGGCTTTGTTTCCCAGTGTGCTCCAAGTTCTGTTGTGCTGTAATCTTTATTAAAAAAAATCCATCTTCCCTCTCCCATGGCATCATTTTTGAAAACAATCTAATCTCCATAGTAACAGAAGAGAGATGCATCAAAATAAACTGCTGGAGTCGATAATATATATTCTGTTTTTATATTAAGACTTCAAGACAATAGAATTATTCGCCTTAAGCTGCTTCTGCCTTGGTATCTACTGAATTGCTAGCTTAAAAGGAAGGGGCTCATTGCGGTTCGTCGAAAGTCGTGGTTCTGATCTTGCGCTGTAGGGAACATTGGTATCCCATTCTCTCTGATATGCAAAGCTAGCGTCTGGATTTAGAAAAGAAAATCTTTACATACACTGTTTGCCACTTGATGTATCTTCATCCCAGAATCAGCAGCAATGTTGCTTACAGGCAAACTCTTTTGTTAGCTTTCAAAATGTATAATGATACACTGCCTGCAATAAGTTTACACCATCTCGCCTGCATCTTCCAATCTTGGGTTTTTTTTTGGGTCTTTTTTCGCTTTCTGATGGACATGAGAAAAATGAGAGACATGTAAATCCCACAACTAAGAACCTCTGCCACACTGAAGCATGCTCTCTGAATATCAAGCACTGATAATGAAGTCATTTGTTTGAGAGTTGCCAGGTCTCCTACCAAGGCTGGTATTCATTAGTCAGTCAGTGCCTCAGAATAGGCAGCTTCCCTGTGACTCATGCAGAATATAATTAGCATTAAAGTACATTTCACCTGTTTAGGGAATGTGCGATTGTATCTTAAAAAGACTGTATTTATTGCTTTATACATTTAAAGGCTCCAAATAGATGACAGCTGATGAAAGACTTCTGTTTTATCACGATACCTTTGTCAGGAAAATTAATTATTTCACAACCGTGCACCATATCCTTGTGGTATTTGATGGCTTGTGTTTTCTTACCATCGATGCCTGATAAAATTAACATCTCATGGAAATTGATACCGCTGCATATTTTGTCAGAAGTTTTCCACACGTAAGGTTTTTGTACAGTAGCGGCAGAATATTGCCTGCAGCAGAAGCAGAAAACTGACTGCTGTGACAAATAGCTTTCTTTTTGCCACCGCTGACCTTGGACCTCAAGATTCACTCTTGTATGTGCATTCTGTTTGTGTGAATATTACACTGTAATATTCAATACTAGAGCTTACCGTTGACTGTGAGTGAAACCTCCTTCTCCCCTGCCCCTACTCGTGGGACCACAGCGCGGCAAACGTATTTCCCAGCATCTTCCTGTCTCACCGATTTCAGTGTCAGGAGGTTCTCGTTGCTCAATACCTGCGGCAAAAAAGTCAAAGATCATCAAATGCAATGAGAGCAAAGGCACCTTTGCATTTGAGATAGCAACAAGGCAGCTCCAAGGCAAAAGACTAAGGAAGCACATGGACCATTTAATAACTTAAAGGGCACCTGTGCTCAATTATTAAAATCCAATTTAGGATTGAGCTTAGTGGTATAAAGGGGTTGGCTTTGGCCTTTGATGGTCTCAAAAGGAAAAGGTGGAAGGAGTCTGAATTTGATGATCACAACAGTAGATGCGACGTGCGTGCGGGTCACCAAGAGGTTGTAAGAGTAATGGAATATGGAATATGTGGCTTATGGACAGCAGGCTTCAGATATAGCCAGTGTTGGGGGTAAGGGATTACAAAGTAATAGATTATTGTGATTTTGTTACTTGTATGGGTAACAAAGCAAGGTGACGCATTACACCAAATATACTGATAACTAAATTACATCACTGGGCTGTAGGAATGTGGTTTCTTGTGCTACTTCAGCAAGGTTCCATGTTTCCAACATGAAAGGAAAGTCTAAAATGCCTAATGTAAAAAAAAAGTTTGACATAGCTTATTGTCTGAAAACTGATCAATCATACTAAATGTCATGTGCACATCTGTAGTCATGCCCACTTACACTTCCCCAAAACTCAAAATGAAAACCACACAATTATGGATCCTGTCTTCTAGTGATGCGGGTTGGGTTGAAAAAAACAAACGATTCGCCGCTGATCCACACATCACTAGTGTCCATGTTAAAGTTTTTCCTCTCAGGTGCGCATTATAGAGAAAAAGTTTAACGTAGCTTAATGCCTGAAAACAGGGGTCAATCATCACCAAATTATACAGCCTGCAGGCTCAACTGTGTGGCTTCAATAGTCTTGTGCTTTGGGCTCAAAAGTGTGGCCTCCAGGGTTTAAGAATCATCTGTGCATGTGATGGAGGAGTGCACAGTGCATGCAGGGGGCGTGGCCTCAATAGCTCTACAGTAAGCAGTTCTGTGTGCATGTGACTGAGGACTGGACTTGCATTAAATCTGGTTGTTTTAGCCAAGATTATGCTACCATATATTTTCCTCAACTATATTTAAGTTCCCCGTTGAGGGCCAAACTTCAATTTTGTAAATTTCTGTTTTATTCCCATAAATTCATGTTAATTCCCATAGAAAGTTTCCAACTTTGAAAATTCCCTGAATTTTGCAACCTATTATTAACAAATTTGTTTCTTGAGTACCTGCCCCAACACTGGCTATAACACAAAATATCTACCCAACATAGTTAATACCAATCAAAGCAGAATGCTAATAACCGCTGATACTCACCACCCCAGAGCCCCTCTTCATCCACACTATGGTAAGAGAAGGATTTCCTGTCCAGGCGCAGTTGAACACAGCATCAGACCCAAGGTCCACTTGTAAGGACTGAGGCTCCGCTGCCATACGAGGACCAACTGTTGAAGAAAACATCATTAACTCTCCATGATATATTGATAATTAAGCACTCGCTGTAGTGGCAGCAGCACTTAAGGCTCAGTGTCATAATATAAAAGACAGCAAATCCATAATCATTCATTATCATGCTGCTGGCATTGCTGAAATGGCAAGCAGCAGTGTTTAAAAGGGGACACTCACAGTACACATCAACATTGCGGCTGATGTTAGTGCTGCCAAGAGGGTTGGTAACCTCGCAGGAGACTGGTTCAGTAAAGAACGAGTGGTCGACAATAACTTCATATGTGTCGCCAGAGACCTCCTTGATTATACTTCCTCCTTTGGCCCACCTGGTGAGTGGATTTGAAGGCAGAGAAAGGAGAGACAGGGAGAAAGGGAAAAATGAAGGAAAAGGGGAAAAGGCATTAAGACAGGTTTTCGCACCTCTCTGTGTCAATAGAGTTCTTTTATGAGAATAAATCATCATTCTGGGGCAGGTTTTCTGTGCTGGCTTCAGCATATTTTTGTGGCAGCCCTCCATGCTGTGACAAGCTCCCTGGCAACTCAGAGCAGACAGCGCGTTCCTCATTACGCCAGGCAGAGAGTGCAGCACAGAGTGCCAGCTAAGAAAAACAAATCACAGAATGACAAATGGGTAGCTCCCCCACCTTTGAAGACGTTGGTTGACACATACTGTATTACACACAACAGCTGACGTTAATAAATTGACACGGGATCACATAAAGAACATCTGTTTGTGTTTGTGAGTGATAGCTTCTGTGATGGGATACAGACACTCCCAACACATTTAGGAGAGACTTTTATGATGTCACGGGCAGCGGCGTCTCGCTCTGCATGGTGTGGATGGATCTCTGCTGCTGCGACAGACAAGGCCCATTTATAAAAGTAAGGATTCCCAGGATGTCTGAGGTCTATTTGGAAAATTTAGACAGTGCTCTGGGACGTACAATGCATCATGTATCTAAACGCTGTCATTCCGCTCAATAGAGACATGGTTGCATGTGGCAATTTGAAAACAATGACAACAGAACCAAAAGCCTGTGTGCATCTTATATTCCTGCCAGTACCATGAGTAGTTTTCACAGGATAGGGAACTCATTTGTTTTCCATGACTAAGCTGGCCCCATGCTTGACTGAAATGCTATCATTTAAATGAGAACAGATTACCTCATTCAATCAGTAAGTGAAGTGAAGCAGAATTCTAATTGGGCTTCATGGGATGTTGTTTTTTTTTTTAACCTTCTTTTTCAGCTGCAGATCTTTTCTGAATTATATTCTTGCGTGACAAGGATACAACTGAAAGCTCAGCACCACCTGTGTTTCCTAAAATACTGAAATTAGGGCAGACTGCTGTTTTTGGCCTGTCTGCCCTTTACGTAACTGACTCTGTAGTAGTAGTAGCGCTTGTAAAATGTCTTGGTGCTAGAACGCGCTGTATGAACAAATCTATATTCCTCTGATGGCACAGGGTATGTGAACTTTCTATCTGCAAAGTGAGTAGGAAAATATTCTGCAAATACACTGAAAAAAAAAATAAAAAAATGCCCTGACAGAAATGAGTCTAATATTCCTAACTCTGGTGAAACCATCCAAAGACAGGCACTGATAGAGTTAATCGGTTAATCCAGGGGTGTCAAACATGCGGCCCGCCAATTGATCCAATCTGGCCATGAATGAATTGGTGAAATACAAAAATTACAATCAAGGATGTTAAAATTATTTCAGGTCAATTCAATCTAAAGGGGGTAAGACCAGTAAAATACTATCATATTAAACTATAAATAATGAAGTCTGCAAATTTTTTCTCTTTGAGTAAAAAAAAAAAAAAAAAAAAATTAAAATTATGAAAAAAGGT
>JAPTGZ010000006.1:12597672-12612778 GCA_029814645.1 Fowleria isostigma
CAAATAGTTTGGATTTAATTTGTCCTTTCAATTTTGTGAAGTATTGTGTGATTTACATTTACATCATCTCTATTTTTCCTTAGTTAACTGTGTAGAATATTGCAATATATCAATATCATGATATATCGTGATACTATCATATCATGATCCAAGTATCGTGATGCGTATCGTATCGTGAAGTTCTTGCCAATCATTGTCACTGGGTTTGTGATTGTCAGCTGAAAGGTTTCTATCTGTACTCTTTTCTTTTACTTTATTTTAATTAATAATTAATTGTGTTTTATTGATTTTGTTTTAATTGTAATTGTGTGTTTTTAACTCGTCTCTTTTCATTTTTGTAAAGCACTGTGTATGAACTGTGCTATACAAATAAATAAATCAATAATAAATAATAAATAAATAAATAAATAATTTGCCTCACCTTGCCCATGTAAATGGTTTTAACAAAAAAATAAAAATTACAAAATATACTTGAAAAATACGCTCATGTAATGCCCTGTATCAACACACTACCTGAGAGTTCTTACTGCACAACAGGAAAAATAACCAGCAATTAAAAAGTAAAAGTATTATAATCAAAAAGAAAACATCCAACTGCAAGTAAAAAAGAAAAAAAAAAAAAATCACAATAATTGCCACTAAGATATAATAGAACATTTAGAGAAAAAAAAAAAAAAGGCTGGTTTTGGAAATGATACCCTTGATTTTCCTCATTCAGGAGCAAAAACAAGATGATAAACTTACAAATTATGGAATATTGAACAGAAAATTCAAATATTACTAAAATAATATTTTATTTTCCTTTACTGGTTATATTATTTAAAAAGCAAGTAATGAATAAATGAATAAAACTCTTTTTAAGTAAATTTTGGTGAATCCTTTGCCTGTACTAATGGTTTCGGGAGGTTTTGGACATCACTAAATGCAAAGAAGTTGCAGATTCTTTAATAAAAATGTTGTTTAAACCAATTGAACCAAATCAAGCCCCAGATTAACTTGTAATAACATGTCTATTTCAAGTGATTCTGATATATATATAAGGAGTATGACCTTAACTACAAGGGATCACAATACCTGACAGTTGGGTGGAATATTTCTGTCCAATTAAGTGCAGAACCTTACAGATTCTCTTTACGTGCTCTGAGCCGTGTTAAACTCTGAAAACATTTCCTGCGTTCTCTCTGATCTGAAGCACAGTTAGACATATTAACTCTATGACCTCCACTACAGCAGAAAAATAAATAGAAAAAACATCTATCAAAAATACTGCATATGCACACAAAGTCTTGTAGCTGATGAAGTGTTTACGTAATGACTTTGCATTAAAGTGTATATTTCTTAACTTGAGTATTTTTAAATGAAAATGTGGTGAAAAATGAGCTCCGGCGAGATAGAGTCATCAACATAAAGAGAGTGACTGACTTATTAAAGTGTCAGCAACGAGTCAAAAGGTTTCATAATTCATTGCGTCCCATATTTATTTATGAAAAAGATGAAAAAAAAAAAAAAAAAAATCTAGAAGACCTTAATCAAACAACCGTGATTTCCTTATGCTTTGTTCTCGCGGTCCCTAACCTAAGGTAGACAGATTAGAGCAAAGGTCTGGAGCATTGCCAACTCGCTGCAAGGGATATAATTAGCCTCAGGGGTCTTTTTGGACCTGAAACCCTCCATTCTCTTCCTTCATGACTAATTCACAAGACCTTGATTCTCCTTTGGCATGTGAGTGCAAGCCTGCGAGCTATATCGGCGCTCAAATGGGTTAAGTTCGTCATCAGTGTGTTTGCAGAGTTTTTTGATGGATGGATGAAGCTTCAGTGGCTTCCATACATTTTGATGCATTTTCTCCTATATTTATTCACACCTCCCCCTTCTTAATTCTTTTTTTTTTCCTCTTCAGTTGTTGGTTTGAACTGGGAGAATAATTTAGTCAGCAGTCAATCAAAACTACAGGTTCTGGTTCTTATCAACAGGGTGCTTGATTTTTATTCAAATCAAAGTTCCAGACTTTTTCCACAACTACTATGTACTTTTACACTGTGTGCCTATTCTATAGTAGAGATTGTACCTGTTGTGGGTATGAGAAAAGTCTATTTTAATAAATGAATGACTGCATAATTTGCTGTAAATTGTGTTTTACTGACAGAAACATTTTTAAAACATAATTGGTTAATCTAAATTGTTCATAGGTGTGAATGTGAGAGTGGTTGTTTGTGTCTACATGTGAGTCCTGTGATGAACTGGTGAAATGTCCAGGGTGTACCCTGTCTTAACCCTTAAGTAGCTGGGATAGGCTCCATGCGACCCCCGTGACCCTAGTGAGGATAAAGCGGGTTCAGAAAATGAATGAATGAAAGTCACAAAAGTGCATGGATATCACACAAACAAATTTTACAAGAATCATTTCAGTACCGACCGGTTAGTAGGGGTGAGTATTGGCAAGAACCTCACGATACAATACGCATCGCGATACAATAGTATCACAACATATCATGATATCACGATATTGTGATATATTGCAATATTCTACACAGTTAACAAAGAAGAAATTGAGACGATGTAAATGTAAATCACACAATACTTCACAAAATTGAAAGGATAAATTAAGTCAAAACTGTTTGATTGAAAATAACTTTTCCATTTGTTTTTGAAATAATTATTCAAATGCAGTGTTACATACAATACATACACTTAACATAAAGTGCATTAAACATATAATGCATCAAGTTTGTCACTTACACTACTGTGAATTAAACTAATGTTGCAAAGAAATTATTTTTGTTTTTCCAAAAAGTCAATATTAAGGGTTGAAATATCGATATTGTATTGGAGGTCGAAGTATCACAATATAATGCTGTATTGATATTTTTTAACACCTCTACTGGTTAGTGACATCATATCAAGTTGTTATAAGTGTAATAAATTATACTTACTCCTGCTCATTTTTGAATACACAAATGACATTTTAATCATGCACTGTAGTATTTATGAATTTATTTATTAGAATTTTATTACTTATATTTATTTTCATACAGCACTAATAATTCTGATTGATAATTTTTTTTGGATGTTGTACACTACTGATCCTGAGTACAAATTTCATTTCATGTATTACACATGCAATGAAATAAACTGAACCTTGAACCTTGGAGTCATATTTTGTTTGCATGTATATATCTGTACATATGTATGTATATTAAGGCTGTCAAAATTAACATGTTAACGTGAATTAATCCATTATCATGATTAATCTGATTAAAAATGTACTGTTGATCTGGTAGTGACAGGCAGCAGAACCATCCCATAAAGATGGAAGATGCTAAACAGAACTTTGTCCCTGTGGATGAAAATATGAGTATGAAGAACCACGAAGGGACAGCTGATTCAAGCTATTTGGTTAAAACTGTTGAAGGTGTTTAATTAACATGTGAAGTGCATATATTCCTTCTTTCTTGAGTCTGCTGTAATGAAACATAATTAATATAGATTCAAAATGAGTAATATTTAATCATGATTAATTTAAATTAATCCACAGCGGCCCTGTGATTAATCTGATTAAATAATTTAATAATTTGACAGCACAAACATATATAAGTTTTTCATGTTTTCTTGCAATCTGTTTTATTTTTAAGGACTAAAGACAGAATCGAATCAAATTGAATCGAATCGAATCGAATCGAATCGAATCGAATAGAATAGAATAGAATAGAATAGAATAGAATAGAATGCTCTTTATTGTCATTATACAGAATGTATAATATTGTATTAACGAGATTCAAAATGAAGTACCAGGCAGTGTGAAAAGCTGCATTTACCTTCATGTAAGACATCTCGTTATCAGCGTTCAATTAGATTTCATGGAGCTAAATTATGGAACATTCATGTAGATGTGTTCTATACGTCTACATCAGTATTTATATATAAGAACAGACTCAAACATAAATTGTTGGCAGAATATTTGCTCTGACTCACTCATCACAAAAGGAACTGGGAAATTATGTCAGTTAACTGAACCTGTTATGTTTCATTAACTGTAAAATTATTTTAACAATTTTTTTTTTTTTTTCTTTAAATTATATGGGTGTGGTGTTTTATAAGGCTTTTTGGCTTCTGCATCTCCCATGCACATGTTGTTTGATGTTTCTATTACTAACATGTTAATAATCTCTGTATTTTGTATTTTTTTTCTTTTTTTACTTTAAATTTTTTTTTGTTTCTTTTGTATTTTAACTCAACATTGTATTGGATTGTTATGTGCTAAAAAATAAATAAATGATATACTTTCTTCATGCATTATGACACAAAATGATGTGCCATTGAACATACTATAACCCTAACCATTATACCTTTCAAGGTCTGGAAAACATACATTTCAAAACCCATACTTTTTTAAAAACCTTTCAAAACCTGCACCGGCAGCTTGTATTTAATATTTTCTTCTAAAAGGGGAACAGGTCACAGATCCATGTTTGATTCAACAGAGCAATGCACCTCTCAAGGACAAAGTAAAACATGTATCATCTGCTCTTTGTCAAAGTCAGTATGTAACCGTTCCTCTGTGTTCTTAAATATTTGTATTGTGTTACTTCCGAGTTTATCAAAGTCAAGAGGAAAGAAGTTCTTCTGATATGGCACATGGAGGAGTATGTGGTGATATGAGTTATGAAAGATGGTAGGAAGAGTTTTAGATTTATTTTGCTGTCAGCTCAGAGAAGCAAGCCTGTGTGTGTGTGTCTGTGTGTGTGTGTGTGTCAGTGTGTGTATTGGTGGATTTGGGAGCGCGGTTAAGCATATGTGCCTATGCATGTGTGTGCGCAAAGGTGTGTGGTGCTGAAGCTGCCTTCCAAGTCGATAGACACACTCTGTCACCACTGGCAAGTAATTGACAGCTTGGAGTTTGCAGTGACACAGGCCTTGCATATATTTCCTGCATTGCCTTATGTGTGTGTCAGTCTGGAGTTCGCCCCGGCAGTGCATTCAGTAGTCAGCTAGCGCGGCAGTGGATTAAACAAACACCTTCAATTCAGGCTTATGGCGAGGCATGATAAACTCTCTCACCCTCAATCAGCCAAATAGGTAATAAAGGCTTTTCCCTTTCACGTTGCTGATTAGGTGTTTAAATACAGTTGTGTTCCTCCGCTGTTTGCTGCTGTTATGTGGTTTCCAGTCCAAAGCCGAGCATTTGGAAATAATTTGCTCCTCTGTTTTAATTACTTTGAGTAGTTTGTGTAAGAGTTGCCAAATCAGGAAGGCACAGTGTTACGGCGAATAAAACAAACAAAAAGCAGAAGAAAATAGAAAGAAAAACAACAAAGACAATAAAATCTACATCTTTTGTGTGCTCCATTGTATCCCTATTTTTAACTCATATAGACCCAAACCTAAAGCGTCGACTGACCGGAAACACATGTTGATTCACTAATAACTGGTGTAAAATGGAGTCTGTCGTCTTTTTATGGATCATCAGATATGACCCATTTGGATGTTCAGAGGCTCCGTAGTTACCATGGAAACACTGTCATCTTCTATAACGGGGTGTCAAACTCAGGTCCTTGAGCGCCGGTGTCCTGCATGTTTTGGATATTTCCCTCTTCCACCACATCTGATTCAGTTAATGATTAGCTCATCATGCAGCTATGCAGAAGACTGATAACAACTGTTAGGTGTGCTGGAAGAGGGAAACATCTAAAACATGCAGGATACTGGCCCTCAAGGACTGGAGCTCGACACCTGTGTTCTACAACATGGATTCATCAGTAAAATCCATGGAGTTGGATCAATGATAGAGGACGAGACATTGGGTTTATGTTCAGTTATTGATATCTTTGCTGCAAAACTCACTTTTTCTTCAGTTTTTATATAATAACCTTTAAATTAATCCTGAGTTTTCAAGAATATCTGAATCAAATATAGGGAATATAATAAAATACATGATTTACAGTGAAAAATGCAAATTGTAAAGGATAATATAATGTTTTAAAATTGAGATAAATCACATAAGAAAGGAAAAATAGTGAGAAAAATTAACCCATAAAGACCGAAACAAGTCCCAGTGGCCAAAACTATCTACTGATCTAATGTGTTTAATACCTGTTGATGGACTAATCCTATCAATATATTTAAATTATTGGTGTAAAATGCAGTTTGTCATCTGTAGTTACTGTGGAAACACTGTCATCTTCTACAACATTGATTCACCAGTAAAAACCATGTAATTTAATACATGACAGTGGATCGGAACATTGGGTATATTTTCATCTAATGATATCTTTGCTGCAAAAGTCACTTTTTCGTCAGTTTTTTTTTTCAGTTTGACATAATAACCTTTGAATTAACTCTCTTCTTCAGTCTTTCATGAACATCTAAATCAAATATAGGAAATTAAGCACAGAAAAAATACATGATTTACAGTGAAAAATTCCAATTATACAGGATAATACAATTTAAAAAATGGAGCTAAATCACTCAAGAATACTTAAATAGATAGAAAAATGTATCTAGGAACTGCTACAAAAGCAGCATTGGGTCTTTATTGGTTAAAAGAAATGAGCATTGCAAACTTCTGAAAACACCCAAGGATATCCAGAAGTTTTTTCATTTTTAAAAAAAAAGCTATTAAATATGATATTTCACTGCATATTGTAACGTTGATGTCAAAGTAGGAAGTTTAAGTGACTGAAAGGATCACATCTATTGACAACGACCTTGCTGATGTTTAAGGATGCATATCTTCAATTGTCAGTGACTCCTCGAGCCCGTCCTTGTCTCTGTGATCAAATGACAAAGTTTCTCCTAAAAGCACTGCTTCAAAATTTAGACAGAGTTGAACAATAGCGAACGTCGGACAGTAGAAGGTAGCGCAGCTGCAACAGACATTTTTAGCTCGGTAGAAGTATCCATAATTATTCACTCATATCCATTTGCAGGGGGCTTGACAGGCAGAGAAACGTTATGCCACAATTTGTCTTCCCCTCTCTTTCTCTTTTTTTTTTTTTCCTCCTACTGCCGTCTCCCCTACAAATCGTTAGTTTCACTTTTCATTAGGCTAGATCAATAAGGCGGATCAGTCGCTCGTGGTGAGGATATTGCGTGGCAGACGACTCTCTCTATACTCCCTTTTTCCTCCTCATTCTTTTCTCCTCTTCTCCTCTGCTCTGTCATCGACTCCAGCTATCTCGGCAAAGACAGCCTGTTCTTTAGTTGTGAGAGGAGGAAGAGGAGGAGGAGGAGGAGGAGGAGGAGGAGGAAGAGGGAAATCAGCAGGAAGTTTGAAGAGCCCAAGAAAGAGACATAAGTCTGGGGCTGGACGGCCTCATGCGACTAGAGCTAACCAATAAGGCAGAAATAGCAACAAGAAATGATAACCCAGTGAAATGTAATTAAGAACCAGTAACCTCTGAAGCTTGATAATGAAAAAGGAGGATGAATGTAGCAAGGAAATTAAAGTGGACGTGTAAGGGTCTGCAAAAGTTTAGACGTATTTCGTAATTAACACTTAACTTTGGGGAAAGTTAGTGTTAATGTAATAGCTTCATGATGGTTTCAGTACAAATACGGATGTTATTGTCTGAATTTACTGAAGGATAAAGATAAAAACAGAGGCTTTTTGTAATTTAGGGTGGTGAGATTTTTGTATTTCTGCCATTTTAGTAAAAAAAAAAATAGCTTTGATCAACATCAGGACTGGTGTTGTGCAAGTTACTTCCAAACTGTAATCCAATACAGATTACTTGTTACTGTTATTTAAAAAGTAATTCCTTACTTTTTAATATTACTGTGTCTGAATTGCAATGCATTACATGACTCCTGAATTACTTTTGAGGTACTCCACACACACTCTTGTCATGAATAGTGTGTGTGCAGTAGAAACCCCCCCCCACAAGAAATAGGAGAGCCTTGACATACATACATTTAGCAGCCCGAAGTACATATGAACAGATAGCTTAGTAAGTAATGCTATGGTCTATGATGTTTGAATCCCAATTTTTTCAATATTTTACATGTTCAAAAAGGGAGCGCAGTGCTGAGAATGCCGGTAGATAAATCCACTATTGATAAAGAATGCTAATTAGTCATAGAAATGTTAGCTTACCTTGTCATTGCTAATCACAAGGATCATGCTAACTAGCTTCCTGGTTGTCAAGGGATAATTTGAGTCTCTGGATGATGTGAGTCGTGCATGTGTAAAAGCATTTATCTCTGTTGACAATCTTTTACATCTTGCAACAGCAACCTTGCTAGGACAAATCACTGCTGTATGAGTCAAATTGTGTAAAAGTACAGACTTGACTTTACCTTTAAGGAATATCTTTAGCAATCAGAAGGGGTTTTTAGAGTCAATTGATATGCCTATTTTTGGTTTCTTTCACAGCTGACATGTGCAGACGGGAACCTCATAGCCATCCAGGTGGACGGGTCACAATCCTACTTTAGTCCAGAGGCACCGCCTGCAGCTGCTAGCACCACGCTGCTAACATTAGCCGCACAGCTTAAGAGCTAACCAGTGGTCTGAGGTTCAGTCTACAGCCACTAGCACCATGCCGCTAAAGTTAACCTGAGAACCTGTCCAGCTGACAAATGTTTTGATCTAAATCTGGGGGACACTGCAGTGGAGCATAATCGCAGCTCCGTTGCAAGTCTTTTGTCCTAGCAAGGTTGCATGTGGCCAATGTACTGTCGTCTACCGTCTTCACCCATTGAACATTAATAGGAAGTGATCTTTCCTGTCACGTTTTTTTTTTTGTTTGTTTGTTTTTTTGAGTTGAGTAATTAAAATATGGGCAAAAAGTGTGTGGCAATGTAAGTGCTATTGAACATGTACTGAGCAAAATATTACTAAAAACTGATTAGTAATACCTTGCCCTACTGCTTATAGCAAAAAGTAATCCTCTACTGTAATGCATTACTTTTGTAACACATTACTCCCAACACTGATCAGAACACCATGTAACCTATTCACTATTTCAGGCTCTGTCTTGGTAGTTGATTACGCTTACCTGAGAGCAAGTAATTAAAGCGCATTAGAAACCTTTGGGAATATCCGCGAAACATTCAAAGACCAATTAAAAACTGATTAAGCCGTTTGCAGGAGTTGCACCTCAGCGGCTGGAGTGGGTCGGCAGCGCTGTTCGTCTGTGTTTAAGGTGGACTTACCCAGAACAGTGAGGCGGGCGGGACGGGACCTCATGGCAGCCTGGACAGCCTGGCACTCAAACACAGCGTCATCCATCAGCTCAACGCGCTGGATTCGCAGATGATGCTCCCCTGAACTGTGGTCTCCAATCACTGTGTAACGGGGGTAGCCTGCAATGTAAACATATTGGACCAGTGGGCATGAGCGTCTAAATAAAAACATTGATTTGTCACATGAATGAAGGTAAATTTACTTTTCATAGACATAACAGGAACATCCAATCCATCAAAAATAGATAAATTAATTAAAAAATGCACTTTTTCACAAGTGTACAGAGACATATCCTGACACTGGGACACATTTCACTCTCAATAAGATGATCTACAAGGCCAGTAATGTTGTAGGGATGGAGCTGTGGTGTCAGAGGTGGATGTTGTCCAAAGATAAGATGATATTGGACAACTCCACTCACCCACTACATGACGTACTGGTCGGTCACAGAAGCAGGTTCAGTGATGGACTGATTACACCCAACTGCAACATTGAACATGTACTGCATGTGGCCAACAAACTGTTTAACCCCACCTTATAATTATACACAACAATATTTTTGAATCCTTATGTATATAGTGTATAGTGTATATTGTACAAATTGCTGTTCCAGTTTTGTGTCTTACTAGAGTGTTTTATTTGGTCTATCTATCAATCTATCTATCTATGAAAAAACAGCTTCTACAAACTTAATTGGTCATATTTTGCGTGACCTTCCTTTTACACTTAACATGTCTTTAATCCTTTTGTTTAGACAATGTGACATTTTTGGCATTCACTTTCTGATGCGGCTTCTTGTCATTGGGTCAGGGGTCACACTAAATACTGAGTTAAACTTTGGAACTTATTTAGTTCTGTTATAGGGGTGGATTTTAAGACTGTGCACATATTTCCTGTAAATTGTTGTATATGAAGAAAGGAGACTGAAAAATAAATATGCACAGTCATTTCAACACTGCAACAACAACAAATCTAAAGGCTACCTAGAACTTTGGCACAGTGCTGTATATATATATATATATATATAATATGTTTGTGTATTTAGAGCTTTATATATGTGTATATTGTATATATATATTTTTTCCTGTTGTATAGATAATTTCATTCCTGCTAGTTTTATTATAGTTGAATGGGCGCCTATAACACTCAATAATTACCATCCTGGGATTAATACAGTATTCTGATTCTGACATTTGTGCAATATTAAAATATGAAACAATGGCCTGAGGTTGTATAACAAGGCTGTGCAAATGTATTTCAGCTGGCATGTGAGAAAAAGGATACCTTGCAAATGACTAGAGTTTTTACACTTTTTTTTTTTATTTTTTTTTTTTATGTGTAATACAATTTAATATAAGCTTACAGCATGATTCATACAGCATGGTTTTACAGTACTCCTGGCAATGTTAATGAGTTACTGGTGAGGTTGCTGCATTCTGGAGAATGATGTTTTACTGCAACTGTAAACACAAACCGCAAGAGTTTGAGTTGCTTCTGCATTGCTCTGTGAAATGATTTATAGTTTAATAATGCAAGAAAGCAGAGCAATATCCAAGAGACCTGGACATTTTACACAAGTCAAGCAAGATGGTTTTAAAGATATCCCCTCAACTGTTATCGAAATATGCATTGAGAGCGTGTAGTGTGCTGCATTCCTCCACAGGGGCATATAAGCAGGAAGAAGAATGGCTTTGACTGGGAAGTTTTATAGGCTGCTCCTCACGCTTTGAAATTGCTCTTCTTTAAACATCTCTCTTCTCTTACTCTCACTCCTTATGTACCTCATAATTATTGGGGGTATAGTATATTGTTGGAAATGAGGATGTTTGCTCATGATGCGGAGAATTTTCTACCTTGCTTTAAAGGGGAAATATTTTGATAAACCCACTTGTATTAGTCTTTAATATTAATACTACTACTACTACTAATAATAATACTTATTATTATTATTAGTTTTTTTCATTTCTTGTATCTGTTTGTCTTTGTTGTTTTTAAATGGACTCCTGAATCTGGAAATAAAGATGAATAATGATAATAATGATAATACTAATACTATTACTATTACTACTACTACTACTAATAATAATAATGATGGATTTGATTTTGATAGTGCTTTCTAAGGCACCCAAAGTGCGTTACATTATTGATCCATTATTCATCCACTCCCACATTCTCACTCTGGTGGTAAATTACATTTGTTGCAGCAGTTGCCTGGTTACCAATTAGTGCCAAACGGCCCCTCCGATCACCAAAATTTATACCCATACATGCACCAATGTGAGTGACACTGGAGCCAAGGTGGATTAAGTCTCTTGCCCAAGGCCACAGCGGCACATGACTAAGACAGAGCGGGATTTGAACCACCAACCCTTCAGTTATTGGACAACCCGCTCTACCTCGTGAGCTACCCAGTACATTTCTTTATGTATTTGTGGACCATAATAGTTCATTAAGTTTAAATGTAAACCCTGCAGGTGCTACAGAGCTATCTTTATATTCATTTTGGCAAAAATCGAGTGGATTTCTACCACTCTGTTTTAATTTTTTCTTAATTTGTTACATCATGACACTGGCACATATAAGGTCTTGACTTCCAATGAACATTTCTCCAGGTACGCCATAATTGTTTGTCAACAGCAGCGATTGTATTTCATACGGAAAATATGTCTAAACTTCAAGCCCATTTCCTAAAATGTTCAGTGGGGGGGTGGGGTGGAAAGTGGCTCATTTGTATTTAAAGGGCCAGTGTTCAAAATGACCTTTCTTGTGTCATTACTCAAAAATAGGGTTGAAGACAGACCTGTGGAGTTGAATTAATGAAGAATTCAGACCCAAGCAGAGCATTTATAGTTTATGTAGACCACAGGGAAATGTTTTAAAATGCATAATTCTATTTTAAAAAATCAAAATATCACTCCTATAAACTCCAGCAATCCCTTTAAGTAACTGATTAATGATGAAACGCGTAGGGAGGATTGGGGGAAGTTTTGCTGCAAAACAAGGCCAGATCCTTCACGGCGCCTTTTTTCCAATTTTGTACTATGTAAAAAGAAGCTTCACACTTTAGACTCACACACTTGTCACTTCCAAAGTCTGTCAGTACTCATCCAACTGTTGGGAAATTGCCAATAACTGTTGGGGAATAAAATATTGATTTCTCAGTAACAGCTAGCCAGTGACTCATGTTCACTTCAGAGATCCCCAAACACTCCAGACTTTTGCTATAAAGGTTTTAAAGAATGGTTATATGTTTTAGTGCTGTAAAGAACATAACAGACTGGGCAGTCTCGTAACAGCTTTAAAGTCCTTGAATCTGACTGGTGCAGAAAACATCATGTGCCTTAAGTCCAATTACTGACTGTTGCTTCATTGAAGTTGCCTTTAATAGAGCATGAAGCGGGCCTCATTTTATGCTGGTGGGGTGAGTTACAGTTGATTAAACCACTCTCCGCATTTCATCTTCCTACGTGTATCCTTTAATATTAAGAGTCTATACAGTGGGAGGCCGGTAGACTAAAGAAAAACTAAACATAAACATTATAAATGGATAAAATGTAGAAAAAGAAAGATAAAATGAGTATAATGGCAAAATAAAGGAAAATAAGAAACAGACTGGTGATGAAATGCAACTATTTTGTTTTTTAATTTGACATTCTGGCCACAAAATATTCTCTATTGAATGAAAGCTCAGCTGCTGTAATGCAGTTTGTAAATGTGATCGGGTTAACAGGGATCTGATCACGACTAAAAGCCTCCATTAATAACATTAATACCCAGTGACTAAAACGGGGCTCCCTGCTATTTCATGCTGAGAATCATAGCTAAAATAGAGACTACATCATTATGTGCCCAAGGTCAGTCAGAGAGCCATTTTGCTTCAATTTTATGTTCATTGATGAGATTCAATGCAATAAGGCCACGGCGTAGCGCAAGGGCAATGATCACTGCACATTGTGAACGATAAAAGGTGACCTTGAGTTGACTGGGGTCCACGTCGTTTTGGGAGCCGGTTACTGTACCTACCACAGAAGCAGAATTTACTTCAGATGAGCTTTTGTTTTGCTTGTCCTAATTGCAGCAAGGTATAAGCCGTGTAAATTTCCGTTACACAAACAGATGATGTGGCCAATTACCTCATCTGTGCCTCTGGCAAACTAAGAATAATTTTGCTGTGTGAGGAAATGGCCCTGTTCCAGTTTCATCTCTGTGCATTTGTTGGATCCAAAAGGAAAAGTAATTTGCATTTGTGGTTGATAGTAAAGGATAGGATTTTATAATCCAATTTTCAAAGTATATAAACATCATAATGTGTTTATGCCACCTTGTAACTGCCACGATCATGCATTTTGTCAATATGACTGAATTTGTAGTGGCAGACACGAAGACTGATCACCTCTTCACGTGTGATGTGTTCCTATAAAGGGCCATTGATCTTAGATATCAGCAAATTTCAAAGACACAATGTGTTACTCAAAGCAAACAATGTAAAATAGGCCCATTAAGGAGTAATGAATCCATCAGGGGGGAATGGATTTGTCTTCAGGCTGGATCAATGGTGTACGTACGTGTGTGTGAGTAGGTGTGTATGTGGAACCGTACAGACAATTATTGCATGGCCTAGTGATTTATAGCTTTCACCCAGAATATGTTTCACACACTGTAGCCACCAGGGGCCAGAAAACAGGTTATCTGGAGCTCTGAACAGGTGACCACTATTCAGTTTTCCCTCATGAGAGTCGAGAGTAGCACATGCTTTTCTGCTTTTTTCTCCAGAGATCACTCAGCGACTATCCACCATCCAAATGACATGAAGTAAACAAACACATTTCTTCTCTGTTTTGTTCTGCGTCCACCATGAGGATTCACACGTAGCAGCTGTATCTGCTGTCACCATCGTCACGCGCGGCACACATATACTCCCTTTCATCCATATTCATGACATTGATTGGTATGTTCTTAGCTGGTGTGGGGCTACTTTGCTTTTCTTTAATTAGAGTGGAAAAACAGTGACACAAAAGGGAATGAATAGGAAATTCAGGGACAGATAGGAATCATTGCCTTTTGTGTTGTGATTTCTTGCGTTGAATGGTGAAAGAGTTCTCTCAGTTTAATCACTGCTCCCGTGAAAAGAAATAGGTCCCAGGCGGAGCACGTCGTTGCAGACGCAGCTTCTTTCTATGAATAGCCGAGCAGACCTATATTATTGAAATGCTCCATGCAACATTTGATTCGTCGCACTTTCTATGTATACAGCTGCCACTTTCCTTTCATTGTGTACATCTTGCAGTGGATGTACCGTCACTTCTTTTACCCGAATATGCATCGCTTGTTTATGTAAGCAGTTGTGATGAAAAAGGACAGCTGCAGAGTGGTTAATTTTCTAAAAGTCATCCGTCTCAGTGGAACAGTTCTCAGCTTAGGTCCGTATCATGCTCTTGATTGTACAGACATCTTCCTCAGTTAGGCTGCTATTTGCACTTGTCGAAATATATGTGTATATATATATTTTAACCCATAAAGACCCAAACAGCCACCGGCAATCAAAACCAAAAATCTCCTGAGCTAAATTGTTTAATACCTATTGATCCACTAATCCCATCATTCATTCATTCATTCATTTTCTGAACCTGTTTTATCCTCATTAGGGACACAGGGGTCACTTGGAGCCTATCCCAGCTACTTAACTCTTTCCCCCATAAAAACAACATTTGAAGCCCCTCCCCCCTTGTACTCTTAATGATGAGTTTTGACACTTCTGTTATATCACTAAAGATGTGATTTGATGACCATTAGAACAGGTTTCATTTTTTTTTTAAATGTATTAGATGCTGTGACAGCTGGAGGTGAACACAACCCAAACTCGGACAACCAATAGGATTAAATAATTATTTTGTTTTACTTTTTTATTTATTTTTTAATTTT
>JAPTGZ010000006.1:12642836-12655792 GCA_029814645.1 Fowleria isostigma
TATATATTTTTTTTCCTTCAAATAATTTCAATTTTTTTCAGGTTATTCACATCTTTTTTGTTGGGATAGTTTGTAAATGAAAATATTTTTATGATTTCATTGGGTTTTTTTGCACTTAATAGATTACTATATTACTATTTTACTAGTCCGGCCCACTTTACATCATATTGGGCTGAATGTGGCCCCTGAAAGAAAATGGGCTTGACACACCTCATGAAAGAAACCCAGAGCACCAAAACCGAGTGTGAAAATGGGGCTGATTGACCACTATGGGTTTTCGGAAAGGGAAAACATTCCAGACTGCCTTTGCCTTAATGAGACCTCATTGGGAATATAGACCATTACAGCCAGAATGCCAAGCATGAAAAGCAGTCATAAAAACTGTCCCATCTACAGTAGAGTTCTCTCCAGAGACTATACTTCATTATATCAAATGAGCTTCCATTTAAACCTGTTCATGATCCAGAGGTAGGTACTCACCACATTTCCACTTAATGTGCGTGGCTACTGGGATGTGAAGGCATATCTTAAACCACTTTAAATGATGATGACACGGGCTCTAAACCAGTTAGAAGCTCTCGACAAGGACCCCTGCGGTTTTTTCCAAGCACTTTTACAGACTCTCCTGCGCTGTTTTTTTTTTTTTTTTTGCCTGGTCACCGAACTGCCTCCATGACTTGTTCAGTTACCCTTGGCTATTACCCTTGGCTGCCCTCACCTAGGTTGTCAGAGCTTTTGTCCCACCGCTGGGCATCATGCCAGTTGCAAGCTGCAAAATTCCCATCACACCGCCGCACACAAGCGAACGGACACTTTCAGGTATGCACACTGTCATGTATGCATATGAATGTGGAGCTGCACGCATACAAAAATGGATTGCCATTTTGTTAACACTAAAGGAGATAATATTACGCTATTGAAGGTTAGGTCAGGGGAGATTAGAGTAGCGGCCCTCCACTGACAGACTGACCTTTAGTAAGCTAGTCCTCACAGTGTGACTTCTCATTTTCTGTCTTGCAGGATCTCTGCGGCTTTGCTTCAGTTACATAGCCCAGAGGCTTGGACTTTCCACATGCATTCTTTAAAAATATCATCATATTCAGTTGTAAGTGTTTAGCTGGTCAACGGTATTCACCACCGTGCCACAAATGCATGACATTCATGACATTTAGAATGCCGTACCACAGAAGCTGCCCATGAAGTAGTCTAACCCATGGAGAGCCCTTTGAAGACCACTTAATTGCTGCTTGAGGTGGACTATAAATGGACAGTGACAAGAAAAGGTGAGACCGCGGGAGTATCTGAGTTTCTGAGTGTTTTCTGTTTTTTTTTTTTTTTTGCAATCATGTGGAGTGAGTTGGACTAGCAATGTGATGTGATGCCCTTTAGGATGATAAACATCACATTCACCTCTGTTATTCTACTGCAGGCAATGTTTCTGTCTGTTTGTATGGGTTCATGTTTGTTTTTGTCAACGCTAGATGTCTGGTGCGAATGAAGACGAGTGGAGCTATGACTTGCAGGCAGTTTTAAGCCCTACAGGATGACAACTCTCTCCTGCACCTGGCTGCAGAGGAGCAATTAACATGTCACAACCTGAACCCTCTGTCTTGTGCTTTCTCTGACTCTGTCTTTCTGCGTCTCAATTTCTGTCTCTGTTGCGTTTATATTTTCACAGCTTTTTTCCTCAATACCTCCCTTTGCACTTTGCAGATAGCTGGATAGTCACAGTTAATTCTGTAACCGTTGACAACAAGTGTCACTACTATTCATACTATTATACCTGTTCATTATACGTGGGTGACTGTATGAAACTGGTCCCTAAAAACAGGACCTGGAGGGTAAAAATTAAAACCAGATGTAGACTAATGATATGAAGCAAGTTTGGAAGCACTTTGGATCTGTTTTAAAAATAAATATTTACTGAGATAAAAGAGAAACTATTTTTTTTTCAGATGAAACACATTTTTATATATTTTATAAATCTTATACAAAAAGCAACTTCTAACATGGTAAAAAGGACATGAGTATTATGCACAATTATTTTTTTTAATATATATTTTTCTCTCTCAGGCACATTTTGGGAATCAAACTAATTAAGCAAGGCAGAGTGTTTCACAAAAATGACCACTGTTGCAAAATCATTCACAATCTATTTGTGTTTAAATGGGCAGGTTCCACATGTAATGTGAGTGGACATGATGGGTTACACACGAAACCTGGAATGAGACTGAGATTCATGGTAAATGGTAAATGGTCGGTACTTATATAGCACTTTTCCACACATTGATGGTACCCAAAACCCTTTACAATACAAGCCTCACATTCACGGTCACATTCATACACCAGTAGGCGGCTGCTGCCATGCAAGGTGCTACCAGGCCTCACTGGGAGCAAGTTAGGGTTCAGTGTCTTGGCCAAAGACACTTTGACATGTGGACAGTTGGAGGCAGGATTTGAACCACCAACCCTTCAATCATCGGATGACCCGCTCTGCCAAATGCACCACAGCCAAACATACAAACATACATGTATGGAAGAGAAAAACCACTAGAATCATCACATTTAACACAGCACTGTAATATACCATTTCAAACCCTGTTTTCTAGATCAAATGCACTGATGCCTAGGTAGCTTTTCTGTCCCATCTTTGGCCCTAGTTTTGACCCCAATATTTGATTAAAAATTAACCAAATGGGGTGGCTCAGAGCAAGAGTATAATTATTTTTGCATTTATCTGAGGTCATCATTAGGTATATCCTGGGGGAAAATATGTGTAAATTTCTCTTTTATTATTGGGTATAAAATGCTGGCAAAGTGCCAATAACCAAAATAAACCCAGTTTCATAGAGGCACTCACCCACCTGTATTTGTTTAAATTTTTTAAAAATGTATCTTTAGTTGGATCTCAGCTTTGGAAAAATTCCAATTCTGTTCCCTCATCTGAAGGCTGATTTAGTGTTTGGGAAATTCTATAGGCTGTATATTATGACATAAGTGGACACTCTGGCTGAAATGACTACATTGTACATTAACATATGCCCTTTGTATTGGAACCATTACTACCACTTTGTTCTTTCACACCCACATTTAACCTTGACTGAATAGTGCTGAATATGTATAATAGACTGCAGGTCCTAACCTGTGTGCCCGTGTTAACCTGTGTTAAAGCATCATCAAATACATTACAGAAATATAGGAATATGCATTATGCAACCCCATTAATTTGCAGGTGCTTATTTTCATTATGAATAATTATGGCTGTTATCCTTGCATCTTCAAGGTAATGAAGTCATCATGAGAGAACGGGCAGGGGAAGGAATAATAGCAAATGCCTGTAATAATGGTGGTTAGGACCAGTTGTGCGGATGATAACCTAAGAAAAGACATTTTCAGGGATGTCCTAAAAAGTACATTATTTAAAAATTGTCTATAGAATACATTGGCGGCCCTGAGAATCCACTCTTGACTCACAGAGAAGTCGCATGCTGTAATATAAGAAAAAAAAAAAACACACAGCAAATTCAGGCTCAGTATGAAAACATTTTCCCACCACAGCATGATTTCTACAGCTGTTAGAATGATGTGCCTAATGATGCACCAAATGTCACCCTGTTTTTAAGCCTAATGCAGATGTATTCATTGGTCATTATTATTTTTATAAGCCTGCACCTTATGTATGTGCGTAGACTAGATACTGTATGCGTGTACAGATTTGGATGCAGTTTTGTGATACACCAGGGCTGAGGGAAACAAACCTTGAGAAATGCAAATAAAGTTAGAGCTCCTGTGAATTAGAATTAGCATGAGAGACAACAGTCGGCCATTGCAGTGCCATTGTTACTTGAAGCCAGTGTTTTTGAGCATGAGCGTACAGTTGAACAGTAAGGACAGATGTGAGGTTTACAAATGTTTTCCGGAATAACAAGGACTGATACTGTACCGCTGCTTTGCTAATGGCTGTTTGTATTCATTCTCACAGTTGGCTCTCAGAGATAAAAATGATTTATTTGCATTTCTCATCTACACGGGACACTATCAAACACTGATGTTGCTATCCCTCTGGAAATGTTGATCGAATAGCCTTCTTACCTACAGTATATCTGCCAGCTGCCTCATCTGTGGGCAGCATGCATCAAACCCAGGCCTGACATCTTCAGGCATTAGAGTCGCATAGGTATAGATTATGTTCTATCCTTCTCTCTCTTCCTTTTATCTGTTCGCATTCACCCCCGGCCACTCTTTTTCTCCAAGCTCGAAGCATATAATTTTTTATCAGGAGGAATTGTTCTTCTCTTCTGCCATCATGGCGGAGCATATTTTCGTGATCTCCAAGATCAAGGGGTTTTTCAATAAAAAGACTCCATATCATCCAGTCGCCCTGACTTCATGCAGCAAAGCTCCTAATGAGCCCTCAGCAAATGGGCAGATTTTTTTCCTTGTCTGTGCCAATTGAGCTGTGACCTGGCTAAGGCCTTACAAATCAAAGGCATCTTGAGTCGTCTCATTATTTACTTGTGACAACTCGCGGAGAAACATGATTAAAGCAAGCCAAGTGAAATAGATGGGAGAAGAGAAGAAACGGTGCATATGTTGGCAGATATTATCTAATGTTTGCACTTCAACTGAGCTGAAGGTCAAAGCTGCCAATTAATAGGAAAAAAAAAAGGTGGGGGTGTTTATTTTTTACCGTTTTATCTTAACTATAGATGTGCTGAGATACTAGGTAAATAGATAAACATTCATAGTGATATTCTTGCAGTTAATTGTACCGTCATAGTTGTGGAGTGGGAGTGAACAGGAAAAGTCTACCCATGTCTCTGTTAGATATGAAGAGATGACTTAGCTTTGTCTGTACTGTCATCAATCACTGCTAGGTGCGCATGTCCAAAACATTTAATATCTCAAAGAGTCACATTGTCTGGATGTCACCTCACTGTGTCATGTTGCTAAATAGCATTGAGGAGGTTAGCACGCTCGCATGCTTCTCATATTCATTATATGTTGGGGAAAGTCATTCCACTGTCAAAATGCTGAACACATGAGTCACAAACAGACATGATATGAATTCTAAACTCACAAACCACATTGTCAGCCTGCTGTTATCCAGTGAGATTTTGCCAAGGCTAATGCAGCTCCGATCAATTATATTCTCCATTTTAAAAAGTCTCTGGTGAGAAAAAAAAAGAAAAAAGTCGGATGCGTTCTGGTTTTGTATTAATGCTCTGTTAGACGAAAGATGCTGACAGCAGACTTTACGGTAACAAAGCCTTATTGTTCGAGCATATGTTGGCACAGACATAAGCACGCTAGACATGATTTAACCATTAGAAAGGAGCTTTTAGATATCAAGGCAACACATCCTAAAGGAAGAGATGGAACCGGTCTGTGGGGAACCAAGAGAGAAAGAGAGGGAGATTGAAGCATGTCCCCACCGATGTGGAGAGGGTTTAATTAGGGTTTGGGCATTTCATTAAGGCAGCCATTAAAGTCAGCTTCATTTAGTGCAACACTGGTATGCCACAGAGGGACACTTGAGCTATCACACACATATGCACATGCATGCAGCCATGGCAGTATTCATCCAGTGGACCTGAACAATGTGGAGTAGGGCAAATTTCTTCCAGTATAATTAATAGGAAACATATCTCCCCTCCCACTGTGGGTGGAGAATACATATTGTACCCTCCACCCGCTTTCCTTACAGGCCATCCATCATTTATTCTTAATGTGTTTAGTTGCATCATACAAGGACGAAGGCTTTTGAATGAAATCATAAAGGACACTTAGATTGCAGTTACATGGAAGAGAGGATCCCATATATCACACCCCAGTGTGTGTTCGTTTCCAGAAATGACTTGGGCCTTATGCTGTAATAAATGGTGGATATCTCCCTGTATCTCTTTGTCTCTATTTCATAGCCACATAAAATACAGAAAGATTGTAGCAGGCAGTAATGCTGTAACTTTATTATATTACTGATTGGTACGTATTGCCTATGGAAGATTTCATTTAGTAGTGCTTGGATTCCCTAATCATAAACAAAACATATTTTTCCTGCTTGAAAATATCATAATGTAGTGGTAAATGGTGTACAGCATGATTCTGCTCCATGTCAATTTGAGCCAAGCTACTGACTTTTTTTCCGAGCAGCATGATTTCCATTCTGTCTAGATAACAAATCTCTGAACTGTCTGTAAGCCATGTTTATTAGTAACATGCAGAGATGGAATAAGTTATCCCATAGAAGGCTGGGGAGATGGCAAAAAATATATAAAAAAATAAAAAATAAATAAATTAAAAAATGTGAGTGAATGAAAGATAAACTAATCTCTGATCTTAAGTGACAATTAAAGTTGGCATTTTGCCAGGAGAGCGTCATACTGATGAAAGAGTCATAAATAAAGGATGCAGAGAAGATGTCAGCCAGCCATAGAAGAGTGGAAGAGACAGATAGGGAGAAAGAGGGGAGGAGAGACAGAGAGGGAATGTGAACCATTTGGACACCTCTGGCTAGATTCCCTTGCCCATTACAGAGTCTGGATCTGACTTCACATGCCATTAGAGGCAGTGTAAATCAGCAATTAGGTGCACAAATGAAGAAATGTCAGCTATTACCTGGAGCACAACAGGCCGACAGGCTTTACCATGGAGCATTCCAGCACAGCCAGGATCTCTCATCTTACATCCAGTCACCCACCCACACACACTCAAAGCATGTGGAACATGCACATCCACACAGGTCTCCACTCACAGTTCAACTGAGCAGCCTCTGACTGGTTTTGGCAGGAGGATGGCACTGAGCTGCGTGGCTCAATTAGGCATGTTGTTGTAGTTTACAGTAAGTTTGACAACTGTTTCCTGTGGAACTGTCAGTATCTCTTCTCTCTTCAGAGAAGAGAGGAAATTCTGGCCACAAGACACCCATACAGATGAAGTCAAAGTGGGTAAAATGGTAATGTGGAAGGATAAATGAAAATATGTTGCAGTACTACTGAAAAACCATACAGTATAGAGCACCACAACACACATTATGAAACAACTGACCAAATACCAAATGCACCAAAAGCCTAAATACCAGTCTTGCATTTGTACATATGTCTCCTATGTACGTCACTACACCACTATTTTTACATCTGTATTGAGACCATTATTTTCACGTAGGATGCATATATAGGATATGCATTGGGAATACATACATTTGTACAACAGACAAGAAAACATGGACATGTTGTCAGTGTTATAGGGCTAAAGTTGAACAAATGTGTACACAAGTGGATAGGCCAATGTAAATATTCCACTCTGTCCAACACCATGTTTATGAAGATGGCAGGAAAACATGCTGAACTATAGGGGAAACAACAAAGAGCCAGGACCTAAACTCTAAACTCACTAACAACACTGGCTCATTAGGTTTATTTGCAATTTTATTTTTAATAGAATCCCAGCAACCTTTACCTTGGTGAGTTCATTTAGGTAGGTTTTGTTTCAGGACTGACTTAATATGGGTACACCTACTGTATAAGAGGGGGGGCAGAACAGAGAAGGAGAAAAACTGCAGTGTTGAAAAAGCAGGGCACTTTGCAGTACTGTCAACAGAGTTGTCCTAATTATGCAGCCACCCAAACAGAGGCCCCTCTAATCCGCAGGCACACTGGCCTGTCAGATTTCCTGTGAAAATCAAGAACACACACACCAAGCAACAACTACTACTGCAGACTCACCTCGCGCCTTAAGCTAGCAAAGCATAACTTTACAGCGTTGAAGGAAATTTACACATGTGTGATAAGATCGAACATGAACACCTAGCGCCCTAGATTTACTCCATGTCCAAGTGTTGGCCTTGCACTGTGAAGGATAGGGTGCTGTGACCTAAGGAGATGGAAGCGTTACACTTCATCTTGAAGCACTACCCTCTGGGGATGTGCTTACTCTAATGCAAGTTATTAAAGCAAACAGTTGCATTAGCCATAGGGAACCCTTGTGTGAGTGCACACACAAATGTGGAAACGTACAGCACTCATACAACCATTCACCACGGATGGAGTTCAGCGCTGTTATTTGATACCCCTGTCTTTTCCTGTGCGTTTTGAAATTAGCCGAGACCTCTTTTATAAATTTCTTGGTAATTAGATATATTCCCAGTGTTTTGAGCTTGTGTTAAACATCATTATCCACCTGCTACAACTTCTTACTCTAAGCAAGGTAACACCTCATAATGAATGCCTTTTATTCACACAGCACCCTCTAATATCTACAATACCAAACTTTACACATGTACAAACACCCACCTAATATCAGGTGCTATGGAGCCAAATCCACTTCCATTATGGTCGGTCATAGCTGTGGCTAAGTGTTCATTCAGTTGCATTCACAACCTTATCCAACACTGGTGATTTTCTGGCTTTAGTTGACTTATTCATTGAAAATTACTGTTTGTATGCTGGAAAGCTTCCACTCTGAAGCTGAGGAATCGTGCCACATATTTTGGCCCTTAATAGTCCCTGTGTTTGTGTGTGTCCTGTCTTGTTTTGGTTAGAGTGAAAGTACTCGTCATGGTGGTGGAGGTACGGCTAAGGGAAAATGAATAGCTCGTTGACTGGGCGTCTGCAGCTCCTGTCTCCCCCTGACATCGCAGATGCTTCCCATTTAGGTAACAGAAAGCTGGAAGGGCTTGAAGATATTGGAGATACTTGGAAGGATGAGGACAGACAACAACCACGCTGCTGAAGGCATGAGCTCCCAGCATAGACATGCATTTTTCAGGCCAAGCCTGGCAGCAAGTTTACACTGCAGCCCCCAAATGCCTGACAGGCGTGGCATACACACACACAAAAAAAGCTAGAACCATCCAGATGGAATAGGAGGAGATGCCTTATGAGTCCTGTTGTGAAAGGCGTGGAATGATTTCCCAAAAATAAAACCGCTCATCTAAGCAGAGTTTATATTCTTACTGCATCTCTCTCTCTCCCTCTCTCTCTCTCTCTCTTTCTCTCTCTCGCACATACACATAAACTTAGCTGAGTAAGCACAGATGCCTGAATGACTTTTTACCTTTGCTCAACTTCTTTCTTTACTTGCCAGATGCTGTTTGTCTTCAACCCTCTTGCTTATAGTATCTGGGGCCATCTAAGCAACTCTGCAGTAGGGTTTTGTGCTGCTGGGTTTAGTGCGCTGTGTGGGAAGGATTAATGTGACAGAGCCTCCCAAACGTGCCACAAAACCATCATCTTTAGCCCTGGCAGCAAGAAATGCACACAAAGGGGGTTAGTAAGATGAGCTAACTGGCTGGCTGCTATCTACCACAACCCCCCCCCCCATCACTAAAACAGGGCTTTGTATGCTAATGAAACTCTGCAGATAAGCAATGGCAGGCAGGAGAAAAATGTGCAAGGCATTAAATCATGCCACTGCTAACATTAAAGAATAATAATAATGGAGAACATCGGGACATCTCTGGTTATTGATGTGTCTTTTATGACATGCCTCTATTGAAGAGAGTGTGACACTAATGTCTACCCCGTGGCAGAGAGAAAAGAAGCATTAGAGACGGCGGTCGCAGTTCATTTATTTGCATAAGACGAAAAAAAAAAGATGCTGCGTCAAAAAACATATACTGTAATAATTTCAAAATCCAATTTAGTCTTTTTCTGAGACTTGAAAGTATATATCAACAATAACATTGGCATTTACACACAATTCATGGTTATCGGCTCATTTTTTTTATAGATGTCTCTGCAAATGGTTTTGGAGATTGGAAAAGATGAAATGCTTATCAAGTTTGCTGGAGGGAAGAGACAGCTTATATTGCAGCAGTTTCTCTTCAACACAACCGTGACCTGATTGTAGGAGAGTTAGTTTGAGGAGACTCATGCCGCAGGTGCCACCCTGTGACAGTTGGGCTCAGATGGATCTAAACTACCATTTCTACTGTTGGCAGCACTTTGCTTCCATATGCTGTGGACTGGACTAGCAATGTGGGACACTCAGCTGGCCGTGTGGTCTGGGCCAGGGGGACGGAGTCCTTTGCCCAAGGCTAGCTGTCCAGGGATTTTGTTTCTGTGTTGTGGATGCCATTCAGAGAACGCTGGCAACTTATGGAAACCCATGCAAACAATGTAGTTCAAAGAATAAACAGCGTGGATACTGGAGAGATACAAAACTGCCCATTTTGAGGACAATGCAGCAAACACACAGTAGCATCAGCTGCACAAGTGTTCAAATGAATCAACGTGAGTTTGCCCAATTAGACTTTGGGAGGTTTTTTGCAACCCGTAATTATAATTTACAGATAGTATCATCTTAGAAAACTGTTTGAAGCCATAAAGACCAAACACCCACCTTCGATCTAAAGCTGTTTAATACCTGTTGATCCATTAATCCTATCAGTCCATGTAAATAATTGATGTAAAATGCAAGTTTTCATCTTTTTAAGGTCATCAGATATGACCCATTTGGACTATCACAGGCGTCATCTTCAAAAACATTGATTCGCCAGTAAAATCCATGAAGTTTAATAAGTGGCAGTGGATGGAGACGCTCTTGTTTCATGTTCACTTATTAATATTTTTGCTGAAAAATACTTTTATTTTTTTTCTAGTTTTCTCCCTTTTGGATATAATAACCCTCAACTTAAATCAGAGGTTTATGATTATCTACATCAGGGGGGTCAAACATGCAGCCCAGGGACCAAATGCGGCCCACCAAATGGTCCAATCCGGGCCATGGGATGAATAAATGAGATGCAAAAATTATACTGAAAATATTAACCATTTTAATTTAGGTTTCATGTACGGACCAATTTAATCTCAAGTGGGTCAGTAAAATACAATCATAATAACCTATAAATATTCACAATTCAAAATGTTTGTCTTTGTTAATGTAAGCATTTTCATGTCAGTTTATTGTTTTTACACAAAAACAAATTATCTTTTCACAAAAAACATGAATATCCTGAATATTTTGAAATATCTGGTGCAAGTTTTCCAATATTCTGCCTGTTGTTACATGTATGTGTAGATTCACTGTGATCTGTAAATGATAAACTGAGACAGAATATTGTTAAAATCACACTTAGTTTTCTTAAGAAATTTCAGTTTGTTCATATTATTCACATTGGCTTAAAGAATAGTTTGTAGATGTAAACATCATTTCATGGTATAATTTTACTTTTCTTGCTCTAAAACACAGAGGGAAGTTTGGAGTCGTCATTATTTATATATTATTATGGTATTATTTCTTTGGTTCGGCCCGCTTCAGATCAAATTTGGCTGAACTAAATGAGTTTGTGACCCCTGAGTTAATCTACCTTTAATCTAACATACCTGAGGAACATATCAATGGAACAGAGGAATTATCACGGTCTGCTTGAATAGTAGATGTCATCCTAAATCTAGCTGAGACACCAAGGACCCAAGCACTTGTATGTATCTCCATGTCAAATAAACAGCTGGTTGGTGTCTTTCTAACTTCCTCGAAGCGTCATTGAATGATGGCTTAATTAAATGTGACGTTATGTGTCATCGTTTCCAAAAGTTTTTGTGTTTTGCTTGTTACATCACATAACCCCTGGAGTTTGTAAAGTAAACTAAACCATAGTTAAGAACATCTCAAAAAAAGTCTCCGTTTCAGGAATCCTAAAATACCGGTGAAGGGTTCAGAGTATCAGAGTTTCATTTATGGAGAGAATGTGGGTGGTGTACAGTAAACATCGCAAAAAATTAGATGTTATGAAACAAAAACATATTAGTGTGGACATAGCCTTGTTTGTCCTACATTCTCCAACACCACCATAGTTGTGTTTCTATTTCAGTTTCCAGTCTCTTGATCCATTTTTCTGCCATTTACACTGTGCAACCTGGATTTTTAAGGGCTCCACCTCCACTGTCCTCTTCACCCCACCCACCACCTAATACCTGGTTGAGCGAGGAATCCCCAGAAGACCTCTACATGCTATAGAGCTTTATGAAATGTGTTTGTGTATTCCTCGACAGGAGGGGTTGAGGAGAGGGTAATGGAATAGTGTCTTACTGGGCCGAAGGCTGAGCAGATAGATGGTAGGGAGCATCGTTAAAAGCATATGACTGTGCTCATAAGAGAGAGGGCCCAGGCTGCTCAGGAAAGGCCAAGCTTTTATAGGGACAACCTTTGGCTATGAGAGCAAGCAATCAACATTTCTGTCTTTGTCCAAGGCTCTCAGGATTCCTATGTTTTTTGTTTTTTTTTCCTATGGTTGTCCTTCTGAAGTTTGTAGTTATATTGTTTTTTCTGTATTTTAATAACTTTCTCCCTCTCTCACACACGTATAGTCATGTAAAAAAAATATATATATATTAGACCATCATAAGTCATCAGAAATAATGGTTATATAATCAAGTACGAAACTCCTCTGTGCATCATGTGACTAAAACAGACAGAAAAGAAAAGATGGAATACCTAAAACCATTATTTTTGTCAGTACAAGGCCATAGCTCAGGGGTCTTAAACATGTGGCCAGGGGGCATAAACCAGCCCACCAAAGAGTCCAATCCGACCTGCAGGATGAATTAGATTAATACAAAAATTACACTGACGATATTAACAAACAAGGATGTTAAAATAATTTTAGGTCAATTCGATCTAAAGTGGGTCAAACCAATAAAATACTATCACAATAAACTATGAATAATGAAACCCACAAAATGTTCTGTTTGTTTTGATGTATACAAATGTAAACATTTACAAACCAGCCTTTAACAAAGAAATGTGAATGAAGTGCAATTTTAACAATATTCTATCCATTATTAAATGTTTTATGTATTTGTAGATCCACTGTGATCTGTAAGTTGTAACGAACATATGAGAATGAGAAGCTGAGGCAAAGTAATGGCATAAATTGTTAAATTGCACCTTTTTTTTCCCCTTGTTTATGTTTTTAAATTTTTTAAAGGGTAGTTTTTGATGTAAGCATTTCGATA
>JAPTGZ010000006.1:12668392-12682297 GCA_029814645.1 Fowleria isostigma
CAGCCCTGCGATGAACTGGCGAAATGTCCAGGGTGTACCCCGCCTTCGCCCTTCAGTGGCTAGGATAGGCTCCATGCAACCCCCGTGACCCTAATGAGGATTAAGCGGGTTAGGAAAATGAATGAATGAATGAATACTGAGCAAATTTTACACCGATATTGGCAATACCAATGAAATATCCCAATAGCTTAGCTACTTTGCACTGTGTTCCTGATATACATGACCTCAAATGACCAAAGCACCAAAAGTATTAATATTTTGATTTGTTAATCAAATCTAGAGTGTGAAAATCTTGTATCAGAGATATCAATATTTTAATATCAATCCCCACAACGCAATAAAAATCTAATATGTTAACTTCATTGATCTTGATTTTTAACATGACAGCTAAAATTTTGAAAAATTTTACCAAAGTAATAAAGTCTTGTTATGTTCTCCAGTATCACACTAAGGAGTATTTCTAGGAGTGTCCTACAAGGAGTTAAAAATCCCAAATCAACTATCATGCTCATTACTATACCGCTGACACACTGAGGTCCCTAAAATCTTCATGAATGACCACTTTACACTTTATTACCACTCACACAAAGTGCCGATCCACAGAGACGCAACAGCAAGCCATCATAAACAATAGCAATATCAGCATAAGTGCCTACACAAGCAATGCCTGCAAATATAACACAGTATGTCACAAACCCACCCACTGCTCCCATCCTGAGTCACGCGGCTGTCGCTATGGCAATCGAGTTTCCTGATGAAAGCTGTCCACCAATGAGATACCTACGTCACTCTAATCGGTCAGACAGCCTGTTCCTGCTTACAGCCGCGCATCTACTCACTAATTTGTCAGCTGTAGGCTTGAGAATCTGGCTTCCTTTTTTCCCCCGCACTACACGTACAAGAGATCCTAATGAGAGTGCACATGTTCAGCTATAGAATGAGAGTGGTTTTGACTTTATACCTAAAGCTAGGACTGAATTTAACACTTGATGTTGTGGTGCGGGTGTGACATTTCCCAGCAAGGGCATATTCACACACCTTTCACAAGCCTCAGCTCTGGGGCAGAGACTAAAAATAATCTGAGGATGTTGCAGTGAAGCTGTTGAACAATAAAACCTCTCTAGAGCCTCAGTCTTTTACTGCTCCCTAATTGGCTACAGGACCTTCTCACCTACTTTATTGGGTGTTTTGACAGCGTGAAAGCCTAGATACCGCCAGCAGCCTAGCAAGGTTTTCCCGTTTCATTGTTTAGTCACCTTTCTTTCACTTACATGTTACAGTATAAATGTTGTCTTTTAAAGCTGCCATCATTCTATATCTGTAACTCAGTCATTGCTCTTGATGAATGCAATCAGTACCATGTTAATTTAATGTGTAAAATAATAATATCGCAGCGAACAAAGAAAGGATCATTCATTTCTACTTTGAAAAATATTAAAATCAAATTGAAAAATTTGGACAAAATATTAGGACACGTTGAATTCAGGTGTTTATTTTCCTAATAGGAGGTCTGGGATATAAAACAATAATGACAAGTGAGAATATAGTTTTATATTGTGATAAATATTATTACATTGCATTGTGATATTGATGTTTATAAACTACATGGAGAAAAATATTGGGATCGATCATGGCTACACTTTGTAAGATGTCCTGTTCATGCTCATATAAGATATAAACATCAATATTTCCTTGAAGTTTAATGGAAAATTTTTCTTCCCAAGTGAGATGAGAAGAACGTCAATGGTTAGTTGTGATGTAAAATTGTTATATATAGTCAGAGGATGAAAAATATAGTAGAAATTTAGAGGTTTGGATATAGCGTTATGGATAAAAAAAAAAAAAATCAGTGTTGAGAGAAATTAAGTAAAAATTCTAACCCTACGGCATTCTCGAGGCAAAGATAACAATTAAACAAACTAACTAATGAAAATAAAACTATATTATGACATTTGTCATTATTCAGTCCTCCATTAACATGTTCAGGTAATGTGAATAAATATGGTAGTTTAAATTTTTATAATAGTTCTTAATTATTAAACAATAACTACTCTTGTGTTTTGTATTATTTATGAAGTTATAATTTGAAATACACTTTTTTTTTTTTTTATTTTCCGACATTAAATGTATTTGTACAAAGTATCGGTACCAGATCAGTATCATCAATACTCGCCTGAATTTTACTCTGTATCGGATCGGAAAGGAAATCCGTGGTATCGAACATCGCTGATTCAAGGCTGCCACAAACTGACTGTATTTAATGTTTTCATGACATTTTAAGTGTATTTTAAATTGTATTTTAGTTGTATTTTTACTGTTTGTGATTGTATTTTGCAGGGTAAAGCACTTTGTGACCCCTGTCTGTGAAAAGCGCTCTATAAATAAAACTTACTTTCTTATCACGAGTGGAGGCAACATTTATTGATTTTTCAGGGAAGACACAGTTGATCACTTGAGACTTTGATTTTAAGTTTCACTGAGGACATACTTTATATTTAGCAGACGAGGATCGAACTGCAACTGAGTGCACTTCTGGTGGTGATTATCAGTGGAACTTGCTATCGGATCTTACTCTCATTTTTATAGGCGAAAGGAGAAAGTGCTGGTGTGATTGCATCTGTCAGCCGGCCTCAACTGCCACTCAAGGTTTGTATATTATTGACACTTTGCACCTCGGTGTGCATGTGAGGGAGCATAAGGCTAATGGAGTAACCTGCCTGAAGGTGTGGCATTCCACCCTCCGGCTGTATTGTGCTCCCGAGCAATATGGCCCCAAGTAGCAAGAGAATTAAAAACAAGCCCTGTCAATTTTCATTATTAGGCATCAGGTGCTGTGCCAGGTCCAGCCGTCATGCTCGGCTGCCGTCTACCACCCTTTGAGCCTTTTAACCCTAATTGACAGTTTTAAGTCCACAAACCAGGTGTCATGGAGGAAACAGACAGAGATGGAAAAGCAGAAAAATAGATCATGCCCCATGTTACACCATGGTTACCGCAGTGCTAATGCCACTGTTGGGAGGGTTACTTAAAGTAATCTGTACTGTAATACGTTACATTACTCAATCTCAGTATCATAATCTGAATACTTGGATTACTTTTATACTTTCTTGGATTTTAATACTACATGAATGTAATAAATCACACCATGTTTACTCTTATAAATAGAATAATTATTGTGTGTTCTGTTTTAGAGCTGGATGAACGTATTAGGTCTAAGCCTCACAAACACATATGAACATGTGATGTACTAGTGCAACCCAAAGGAACTTACTGGTGTTTAGTCTGGATATAGAAAAAAAAGGCAAGAAAAAAGTAAAATAAATAATTTTTAAAAAATATTCACATCTGTATTCTTGTTTTTGCACTGCATGGTAATATATTATTCTCCTTCCTTATCTCTCTTTAATGTGAAGCACTGCTCGTATTTCTGAAGGTATGTGCTCTTTTTGCCCTGGCTCTGATCTGCCAGCTCTGGCCCCGCCTCCAACTCCGCCTCCCTTATCTTGACCTGGACTTAACACTCAACACTAATCATCAGAATATTTGTGTGGCATATTGTATCAAGGGATTATGGGAAATGCATGGGAAACTGGATTTGTGAAATGATAGAAAATAACAGAAAGTAATCCATTGATCATTTTTAAAACTGTAACTGTATTCTGATTACTGTGTATTAAAATTGTAACTGTAAGGAAATAATATAATAATACAATACAACAATATAATACATACTAATATTTTGTAAAAAAAAAAAAACAAAAAAAAAAACTATTTGTTGGATGAAAGTAATAAAATTATGGAAAACATTTCCACCTAATTAAAATGCTTTCATTTAGAGAGGCAGGAGTTTGTTGAGCCACCTAATTGTAAGTATGTTGATTGAACATAAAAATATTGCTGTTACCATTACTTATTTGCAATGTATGGGGCTTAATTTGTAAAAGCTGTTTCAACATATTTACTAAGGAATGATTCAACTTAATTGTCTTGGCTCACATTAACTTGTGTGATAATGGATAACTTAATTTGACAGGATGAGTACAGCTATATTTTTAAGTGGTACAATAAAACTAATTAATCATGCTGATTGAACAACACTAAAGTGTGTTCAATTATCCCCAGGAAGTATTCAAAGATAACCTGTGGTTCAGTTCTTAGATCCTTAGTGATTCTCAGCCCTTCCATTCTGCCATGGTTCTTGGTTTAAGTTTCCAGACCAATCAGGCTGCACAGGTGTGTTTAAACCACCAATAGAAACATTGAAACATCATAAGTCAGTGGAGCTTTTCTCATTTTGGTTTTAAAATCCATATTAAGTATTTGGCTTGATTATTCCTCTAATGAGCTAGACTAATAATAAATTTTAATAATAACTTTATTATATAGCACAATGCTTTGACAAAGTAAAAGAACACAACAGCAGGATGCAATTAAAATAAACAAGATGCAAGTCCAGACATTAAAACATAGTGAAACAACACAATATAATACAAGAGATAAGAACAGCAAACTTAAACATAATGGTAAAAATCAACATTCAAACATTAAAAAATACTAAACTGAAATAAACTAAATGATGCCCATAAGCCAGAGACATAGGGCTAGGGCATAGTAGGGTAAGGGCTATGCTAAATGATGCCACCTTCTGCACTGGAGAGGTATTACAGGTGGGATTCCTGTATAAACCCATTATGTTGTGTTGACATAAAGCAGTCTTAAGGATTTTGCATGTCACGCTAAAACTACACGATTTAAACATGTTTAACCATTAAACCATTAAATCTTTACTGTACACATGACAATACATGCTTTGAATTGTGAATCTTAAACACAAATTAATATAATAGAAACTACATGTTATAGTTATGCTGTTTAAACAGACACCCATGTTGCTTTTTTCGTTAATACGTAATCTCATTGCATGTAGTCTGTTTTCCCCCAATACTGGCCAAGGCTTAAACCGTTTTTTGTTATAAATTAAACCTAACAATGCCACAAATGTTGAAGGTTATTTTGTAATCACTCTTTGCAGACCCAATTCCCACCCAAAGACAGTTGAATATATAAAATTTTCCCCTTGGCCCTTATCATTCTGATTAATTGTAGCGGCGGACCGTACTTCATTGTCTGCGACTCCTGTGTAGGTGAATGCCTTTATCTGCTAAACACTGCTGTGCATTTACCACCGAACAAGTTGACTCATAAGCTGTGTAACCATCCCTACCGCTCCCCTCTCCTCTCTCCTCCCTGCCGTTAAATGCTAAACCGAGCGAGCCATGCTAATCGGTGGGAAGAGGCGACTAAAGCTACTGCTAATCCATTCTGGAATTACGGGGGAGAACAAATTAAGAAACTTCAACTCATTAGCTGAGCTTTAATTCGCCGCCCCTCCTGGAGTAATCCCTAAACTCAGCCTCTCCAGTTAATTATACTGAGGCCCTGGATGAGAGGCCCTTCATTGTGTTTCTGTTGTTGCTCTGTGTTTAGTTTGGAAGGTGTGTGTTTGTGCGCCCGGTTGCCTTGGTGGTTTTTTGGGTAGCCTGGAAACATCAATATCACAGCAGTATCCCACAGTGAGAATCGCCAAATGTTAAATATTCTTCGGTCAGTGCAAACCTCTGACAATTCCAATGATTTATTCATTCAACATTTCAGGCTATAAGAGAAACCAAGGAGTGCATGTGTGTGAGGTTGTGAATGCGAAGGAGACGCTTTTCTATTCGAGGTGTGGGGAATGAAAGTGAACTACATGAAAATATAAATGCCTTCGATCAAAAAGTACGCACGGATTTCTTTGTGGGATGTAGGTTTGAAGCCTTTACGTGAATGTGGGAAATGGCAGGTATTCCTGTGATGAGACGGTGAGGCAAAGTTGGGAAAATCAAACATCTCTCTTTCAAGAAAAAGTCACCTACGTACAGCTACAAACTAAATGATTTACAGAGTTTGGCATTTTCTCTTAGCTTTGAGTATTGATATACACAATCCTTTGATACTGATGCTTTGAAAAGGAATCAGAGAAGCATAAAATATCATTTGAGCTTTTTTCTGAAAGTCTGTTTTTTTCTAATCTTGCTTAGGGTTAAATGTAATTTGTTAGTGATTCTCGCATTGTATTAAATAACTATCCTTTAAACTGGAGGGAAGTTTGTTTTAAAGGTTCATGTCATGGTCATCTCAATAAGGAAACAGATGAGCAGTGCAGTAGTGGAAAATACATTCTATATATCTGAGAACAATTGGTTTAACTTCAAGGTCAGATTAGAAAAATAACTTCAATTATAGAGGAGATTTTAAATGTTGTGTTTACATGAAATCTAATGCCATTTTCTTACATTTTCTACTAAATATAGCTCAAGAACTTGGTGCTAAAAGTACTGAAGGCACATAAAAGTCTGTTAAAAATAGTTGTAGAGTGGACTTAGCTAAACAAATACACCATTTGTATACGCATGAGTGCTTGAATTGTCTACTAACGTGACTTCAGTACTTTTACCACCAAGGTCTTCAATTGAGGTTACAACTTAGTCATATATGAATGCAATTTATGAGAGATTTATGGGGAGGTTGATCGTCCTCACTCCTATAACGGTTTTGTGCACAAAAGTGGAAATCAATACAATGATGAATGGTGTAAGGATACAGAAAAAAAGTTGCAAACAAGGACACCTTTACTGAGTGTTGTACTAACTGAAAATGAACTTACGAAGGTCTTAAATAAGTCAGGGTTTTACCAAACACATGACATTATATAAATTTGGATATTCTGTCCAAAAGCGTGATGGATTTGCTTTTTGTCTAGAGCCGCAGTATTTTAATGTGTTTTTTTTATTTATTTTATATCGGATACTTTGTAGGTTCACAGTAGTTTCTGTCCATCCATACCTTTCAGAGTGGATTTCAATGGCTTTCTGAGCTGTGCAGATGGATTCACATTTGAACTTTGTCATTATGTGGGTCACAAGCCACCTGTACAAGAGGCTTTTGTAATTTCAAATATGGATAAGTGGCAGTAGAGGATCAAGCTGGAGCGATGGATGGATAGATGGATGGAGGGATAGATGCGCAGGCCTGTGCTTTAAAACCACTTCATGTGCCTCACTTACCCAGCCCAGAGACACATGCGGTGATTGTTGTAATCAGACAAAGCCCTCTGGGAGGCCTAATATGGAAGCTGTGTAATACCTGTTTCCAATTTGCTTTTGTTTATGCTCCATTCGCACAAGTGGCTTAGCCATTTGCAATCACCACCTCAATAATTAACCCCAAGTACTGTGGACCAACAGATAGGACGGATGCTCCTGCTGCACCTCCCTCCCACACCCTGCTGCGAGAACATTGATTTATGGGCTACGGGAGGTTAGCACAGAGGCCGTTTGCCATGGATCTCCCATCAGGCTAATGAGGCACGTTGTGACAGCTTTGGTGATTGGGTGAACAGAGGACGCTGTTTGTGGCATGTTCTGTCACTGAGCGGTACATACCGGTGCCAATCCCCTGTCAGAACCGTACTCGTATCTTCTTATAGGGTCTTATTAAAAACAAGGATCATATTTCCACTGGTCTGAAGTTTATGTTCAAGGAAAAACACTGATGCCCTCCTTTCACAGCAGGGTATGATGTTTGTGGATGTCAATAAAGAGATCAGGCCCTTGAGACCGAATACTCTATTTAAAGGGAAAGAGCAAAAGAAATTAGTTTGTGTACGTGTGCTTCTGTGCTTCAGTGCATGTGTGGTCACATGAAAAGAAATACACTTTGTCAAATTCAATTGGAAGCTGCCTTTTCATGCATCTACAGCCACAAAAAGAAAGAAAAGGAACTGAAAGAAAAACAGAATAGAAAGCCTTGATCCTTTTTAACTGTTCTTAATTAGTTTTTTTTCCCACACATCAAAAATACGCTTTTGTTCTGTTCGGCTCTACATTGTTTTGCTGCTGGATAGTGTTGATTGTGAACCGGATCTCAAGGTACAATACATGTTATTAAAGGCACGTGGAAAAAAAAAAAAAAAAAAAACTCCCCAAAAAACATGGCATTTCTACATGAAGGAATTGTGACAACACTCGAACCCTTCAAACTCGAACTCTTTTCACACACAGTGGCGTGCTCACTCCTCATCACTGGATCCCATCTTCCCGCAAGGCTTAATCTGATGCCAGATCAAGTCTCAACTGACGCAATGTGAGACCATATCCACACTTCTGCCAAAAGCTAGAGCGGAAAAAAAAATAATCTGCCTTTAATACCTTAACCTAATTAGCTCTGAAATCTGAGGTTAATTAAACAAAAGGAGGTTAAATTAAGTGGCTGGGATTTAAGTGGCGACATACCGGATTAAAAACGCCTCCATCTTTCTCTAAATCATTCATCCTTGCTATCCACAAAAATCCTCTTCTGTCTTCATCCTCATGTACAGTATTTTACGGCATTTATTCCCATGTAAAGGTTTTTATGGTGTAGTTAATCACAAACGGCCATGTTTTAAGAACAGCGAGTAAATCTCACAGAAGCCACAGTCCACACACAGCGCGCTGACACGACGCTGGAACTCAGAATAGCAGAACTCAAATTGCAAACGTAAAGGTCACCGTGGTTGGTTTTGCTCCCACTACAGCATATATATTTGTGCTTTCTAATGACTTGCATAGCAATGATCTGAATTAGCATACCTGTCACCGACTTCATCTAAAAGCCTAATGGTGAGAGGAAATTACCATAGGGTTTTTCCTTATATAGAAACCGGATTCAAAAGCATCCCAGACCTCTAATGAATTCTTGACTGACATATCGGCTAATAGTTATCATAAGTTACCGTGGTTGGGCCAAGAACAGACAACATCAGAAGGTGTTGTCTAATCGTAATGAGCTTTGATCAGTGCTGTTGCTCTGTCAGCATGATGTGAAACAATGGATACTTCCTTAACAGCATCAGTATGGAAGAGGAAGGTAAATCAAACATGATCTCTACATTCTGCTTCTGGCATTGCATCTGATGTGTTTCATAAAGCGGAAATGACAGAGAAACATGCACAAGTCTTCAATGACTATAATTAGAAGCTAAAAAAACCCCAGAAAAAATAGAATTTGTTGTTAAAGTTAACCCTTAACTCATAGAAATACTTTGAAATGCAACATTTCACCTTTAGAGTGCTAATGGAGGACCTAAAAAGACTTTTTACTACTTTTGGGAGTTTTTCAAAAATCTTTATTGCTATGTACAAAATCAAGGTCAATGAAGTTACCATATTTGGTTCCTTAAGTGGCAAAAAAAAAAAAAAAAAGAGAAAATCCAAGAAGTAAATCACACATGAAAGGTGAAAGGAACATTTAGAGCATTTTAAAACATCAGTGCTGATCCAGACACCTGTCAACATCCACATTATCCCTTTGAACATCATTACTTACATTAGTACCATTACTTCATGGTACCTAACAAAGGAGGTACACTCACTGTTCATGCAGAGGTGGACCTTACAGACGATGTAGACCTGAAGTTGTTGCCTCATTGTAACTGTTGCTATCACCTTTCTCATAATGTATTCGGAAATGAACAAAAATAGTCACTTGCCCGATGAAGGGTTAACATGTTTGTTTACTATTACCTCAGACCAATCAGTCACAGTCGTATGGAGCAAAATACAAACCCTTTCACTCCCACTCCTGCAGGCTCATCATGTTCCCTCTACTGGACTGTAGAGCTCCATGGAGTGTTTTCAACATAAGTACACCTTAGATACACACAAATCCCAAACGGTGGTATTTTAAAAAGTTATACAAGCTCTTAAGTTTTTATTTATGGATTTGTAAAATATCCATAGTTTATATCATGGAACAAATATTCGCCTCTGTCGAAGCTCCTTTACTTCAATCAAACGTATGAAAAATACAGCCTTCACAATTAGTATGAAAGCACAGTCTCTCTATAAATGACCTTTTGTGGGTGGATAGACGAAGCAGATTGGCCACTCAGTCCTTTTTTTATGGACACAGATGACATGATGATAGCCAAGCTATCATGACACTTGAAAACCCACTACTCTTACTGCTGCCACCTGTGTTGTTTGCAGAGGTTTTCCCCTGTGCTGGACTTTGAGTGCTTTGTGGTTTTACTTTCTCTCTACCACAGAATCTTAATTTATTTAACTTTTATTTAAACAGGTTACTTAGTGAGTTAAGAACTGATTCTCACATTTAATAATGACCTAAACATATGAGCCCCTTTTACACAGCACTTCTGTTCCAGGAATATTTCACCTTTATTCCGAAATGACGTCTGTCGTAATGAAATGGTGGGATCGTTTGGTCCCACCCCTGTCATGGCTCAGAGTGTAGTAACAGAGCCACAATGAAGGTGGACTCATGATTCCGGAATGCTATGTAAAAGGAACACTTCTATTTCTGCAACCAAGGTGTGACGTTTTGATGCTGTATTGCACTTGCAACCCCCCACCCCACCCCATGCCAGGGGGGATTTAAAAATGTACAGTAAACAAACATATCAATGCGACGAGAAAGATTTCGAATTAGGGAAATGCCGAGGTCCGTGAGCTATTGTCACTTCAGGTGGAGGACTCTATCCATGCTAACATATGTGGAATGGTAAAAGACAGGCTGACGATGGAGAGGTTAGCTTTTTTGGGAGCCAACAACGCTATGCTTGGGATATTTCTGATCTTCGTAAGTTATATGTCACTGTCCCTTTGATTCCGGAATGCAGGTTCACTGTGTAAAAGTCTTGCCTGTCTCACCTCTGTTACTTTGGCTTGGCTGTGGAAATCAGTCAATGAAGACAAGAAGGTGGAATCAACATTTTACCTTTTTTTGGAATCTCTGTGTAAAACTGGCTGTACAGACAAATGACCAATCACCATCCCATTCACACCAATGGACAATCTGGATTGAACAGTTAACCCACTGTATGCCTTTGGATGGTGGGAGGAAGCTGGAGTACCCAGAGAGAAGCCACGCAAACACCGCATGAAAAGGTCCCTGATGTTGGAACCAAACTCAGGACCTTCTTGCGTGAGGTGACAGTGCTAACTACCACACCACCATGCCACCCAACACCTAACAGGGGTCTCAAACATGTGACCTGGGGGCCAAAACCGCCCCACCAAAGGGTCCAGTCTGTCTGTGGTGAAATACAAAAAATATAATATAAAATCACACTGAAGATATTAACAATCAAGAATGTTAAAAGTCAATTTGATCTAAAATGGGTCAGACCAGTAAAATATTGTCGTAATAAACTATATATGATGAAACATGGACATTTTCTCTCTGTTTTAGTGTAGAAAAAAAAGTAAAATTACAAAAAAATGTTTACATTTACAGACAAAAAATGTGAATTAAGTGCAATTTTAACAATATCCTATTAAATGTTTTGTGCATTTGTAGATCCGCTGTGATCTGTAGGTTGTAACAAACATGTGACAATGAAAAGCTGAGGCAAAATAATGTCACAACTTGTTAAAAATGCACTTTTTTCTGAATAAATGTTTATTTTATTTCTGGTTGTTTCTGTTTTTCACACTTTTTAAAGGGTAGCTTGTAGATGTAAACATTTTTATAATATAGTTTGACTTTTTTCACTCTAAAACCTAGAAGTATGAATTGATATTATGTATATATGACTATGTTATTATTTGAATGATCTAGCCTACTTCAGGTCAAATCGGACTGTATGTGACCCCTGAACTAACCTGAGTTTGACACCCCTGCATTATAACCATGGTTACATTCACCAAGTTCAAGGGCAAAATTTCTCCCCTACTAAAAGCAACAACTTGTTGGCTTCCTGTCACTTACTGTTACACGTTTTAACATTTTGGATGAAGCTTCCAGGAGTGGACAATGTGAAACTGACATTATTGTGTTACGGAACTGAGGAAACTCAAAAAGCTGCAAAGATCATCTGATAATTATAGAATTCATATGAAGGCAATTTTCCCTTGCAGGACTAATAAAGGCATGTCTTATCTTCAACACCACTCTCTTTTTACCCACAGTCCATTATTATCTGGTAAAACTCTCAGTACATCTTGGTGCTTTTATCGAGGCTCACAAGCCATTTTTGTAGTGTCATGGTGTGCAGGTACAATAACGTAACCCAGTTGTACCTCTTGTGCCTGCTTCTTTTCTGTTCTTTTCCCTCTCCCCTCCTCCTGCAGGATGAAAGGATTGCCCTGAGGGGGGGGTCATTTGTATCTGCTGCCCCTGTTCCTTGTCTTAGTTGTCCAGCCTGTAGGCCATCCAGTCACACAGAACCACGTGTCAAAACGAGTAATGGTCAGATCAATGTTAAAGGATGCAATAGAGACGCTTCCTTTCTCCTGCATTTCCTCTCCCCTACTGATTAGAAATGCACCGCTGGGGAATAGTTGTGTTTGTAAGCTGGTAGCTGTGTGGTGTTTGGGGAGTCAGCTGGATAGAATACAGATATTTTCTTTAAGGACACCAAGAACATTCACCGTTGGCTGCAGTCACTTTTGGGACAATTTGAAGACACAGCAAATAGCACATACTGTGTTATTTAAGTTTGGAGGACCGAATGTGTGATTTTATCGCTGGTGACAAAAAGAGAACAAACCTATTCCCATTTGATCACAAAACAACAAACACAGCTGGTGGAAATATTTGAGGAGGCTGGTTCTATCTTATTGACATGAGCGAAAGTGTCTAAAGTGCTGTACAGTGCTGCTGTTCTATATACCAAAGCCTCTGAAAGAGATTACCAGAGTAATCATCGGAATGTGGTTCCTCCAGGAATCAGCTATGAGAATGAATGGATTACATGAAAGTAATTCCAAGCTCAATATCAGAAGTTATCCTGAAGCCAAGAAAACAGATTCTGATCTCATACTCTTGCTGTGTCCTCCGGCTCTCTGCAGCAGTCTAAGTACCTCGGAGACTCTCTAGTGCATAAACCACCTTTGGTTCATTGTACTTTCAAGGTCACAAGTTCACACAAATGTTTTACATGACTCTTTTTACACAGCTGAACAGACTTTTATTTTGCTCCCCTTATCTGCTGATATATCATAACAGCCTAGTATACACAAACATAAATGTACCTGAATATGTATACAATGTAAAACTACCCACTGTAAAATCAGAGGGGGCACGAGTGTTGCTCCTTGACCTCCTCAGGCCAGAGAAAAAATGGAAATCAACACGGAATCAAAAAGGCACCTATACCACAGAGGCCTCTTTTGAGGTGGAGGACTTTTCCCTCCCAGAATCCCCCGGAGCAGACATTAGTATGGTGGGGGATCGTGATGATCCTCAGCCGTATAAATTCAAGCCGCTGAGCTCCAGCTTCGGGCATTACTAGGGGCATGCAGGTCTATGAAGGTCTGAAGGGAAAGAATGGTGCAGTATGGTGATACTTCTACGGCGGTCAAAAGTGGTCCGAACCAAGGCAACAAAATTGAAAAATACTATAGAATACCATATTATACTATAGTGTACCGCATTATGGGGTTGGCAAAAATATAGCATTAACTCCAGTGAATGATCAGCATGTATACTGTTGCCCATAATGTTGGAATAATTTTGTTTTCAGGCACATTCCTCTTTTTATTCCTGTTTCTACACATCAGTAATCACCTTTGACTAAGTACAATAATTATAGTATAGTCCCAGAGTCCCAGTTACACTTTATTTATCAAGGATAAATCACATTGTCAGAATCATTTTATGAGAAGAAGCAAACATATTTTAATGCGACATTATGGGCAGCAGTGTATTACAAAATAAGCATGCTCTCACTTTCTGATTACGCCCCTGATTAGAAGGCTTTTTATTTTACTCGTACTCGTCGTCTTCCGCTTATCCGGATCAGGGTCCGGGTCGCGGGGGCAGCAGCCTCAGCAGAGAAGCCCAGACAGTCCTCTCCCCAGC
>JAPTGZ010000006.1:12691005-12704223 GCA_029814645.1 Fowleria isostigma
ATTTAGGGTTCAGCGTCTTGCCCAAGGACACTTCGACATATGGACAGTTGGAGCCGGGATTCGAACCGCCGACCTTTGGATCATTGGATGACCTGCTCTACCAACTGAGCCACAGTCGCCCCAGATATAACACAATATATACATAACACAAAAGAATAAGTAATAAACAGGTACAGTACAAAACAGGTTATATTTAATAAAATCTGGGTTTACAGTGTATGGACCGTGCTTTCTTTCATTGCCTTGCAGGTGTTTGATGCAAAAGTGGTAACCAACTGATTCCATGTACAGTCGACATAAAAGAAAAAAACAAACAAACACAAAAGCCACAAATGACTGGTGATCTACCAACTATCTGAACTTGCATACAATACTCAATACATTTTGTCACACGCGGTCTTACCTCATTATACCTCGGAACACGACATGCTGTAGCATCATGCTGTTTTGTACCACCATCTATGATTCTGCGATGTGCATTTCATGTCCCTGTTTGTGTCTGTGTATGCAAAGGCTTTATTTTTAGCCGGGCCTGAAGTGAAAGAAGCCTTGCTGTCATTGCAGCCGGCAGGTTAGTGGTCCTTTTCCTCCAGAAGACCTCATTACAGCTTTCTCACAGGTAGGACAAACTGAGCCACTGATGTCTACCTCACATCAGTGGGAGACATATATCTATATATATAGGTATGTGTCTCCATCACAACAGTGGGACATATATAAAGAAAAAAAAAGGTAAGGTTTCTCCAACTACTGTTATAAGAATGAGACTATGGTGTGAATGTGAAAACAGCCATCGAGCAGGGATGGTTAGCTGAAAAGTGCTCTCTTGGGTGTTTGCTGCTGCCCTACTCTGTAGCCTCTTTTAGTAATAAATGACTTACCCGTTGTGTGAAACTACAGTATACCATATATAGGCCTGTAGGAAATGAATGTAAGCTGATGCAATGTCCTCTAAACACAACATGTGTATATGTGTGCACATGTTTGTGGATGTGTATAAATATCTGCCTGTAATTTTTCCACTCTGAGAAGCTGCTTTGTAAAACTCTCCCATTAACCCGGCAGTAGCAGTGTTTTATAATTTTATAATTTTTTTCATATTTCACCTATTTTCTGTTCTGCAGAACTTGATTCTTTCCTTATTCATATCTGTCAAGACTATTTAATTAAAATTACAGTTTACCAATTAATTCCTTGTGAATTTAGAGAGGATGTCTGACCTTCTTCAGGTAGTAGAAGTGTGCAAAAAAACAAGAAAAAATATGTGAAGTGCTAAGAGGCAAAATTTAACTCCTGTTTTTTAGACACATGCAATGAGTGTTAATAGCTTTTGGACTATTTTGGTGATGGAATTTTCACCTCATGTAGCTCACATTGCCGTGTATTTCTATTTTTTTTGCTTATTTACAACTGTGACTGCAGTGATTAAGTCAGAGTATTTTAGTTTTATTGCTCCAGTTAGAGAAGCACATATTTTATTGTTTCCCTGACACTAAAGAAAAATGGATGTCTAAAATGTAAGTAATCGTTCCATTGTTCTGCTGTGGTACTTATTTGGGTATTTTTGGGTAGTGTTTTAATATAATCACATCTTGTAAAACAATGTAGTGTTTGTGTTAACAGTCTGTGGAATCAGTTTTAGTTATCTCGGGTTATTTATCGTGACTATCCATTTTAGTGCCTGTATACAAACCTAAAAACTATTCCAAAATTCAGCCATGTTACCTGAAAGCACTTAGTAGCTCACAATACTTAAAAGTAGAGGACAACCAATATGGGTTTTCTAAAGCTGATGCCGATTTTTTAAAATTTGGTCAGCTGATGGCCGATATCTACAGCCAATTTTTGAGGCCAATATTTAAGGCTGATTTATTTATTTATTTTACCATAAAATATAGTTTAAACACTCAGTTAATTAAGATTTTTATTCTGCAATATAAATTAAATTATAAATACATGTAAACATAATACTCTTTTAACATTTATTGAACTTCAAGTGCTGCCCATACAGGTGCCTGATCAAATATCTTAAAACGTTTCTACTACTGATCAAATATTGTCTTTCAAATAAGAATAAAATACGGCTGATGGCCAACACTTTGAAAAAAAAATCTGTATATTGGCCGGCCAATATATCTCTACTTAAAAGGTGTGATTATAGAATAGAAGGAACTTTATTGTCATTACACCAGTTTTGTAACAAAATTGCAGGTGGTCTCTGCCAGTGACAGTGCACTTACATCTGAATAACAGACATGTATTAGTAAATATAAGATATAAAATAGTGAGCAATCTACAGTCACAGAAAAAAAATATTAGCCATGCTATGTTTACCAGGCATTAAAATGAACAAGAAATTCAGGAAAACATAGTGTGGCTAATATTTTATATTAGCCACGCTAATATAAAATAACGCTATGCTAATATTTTATATTAGAAAACCATGGAAAATGGATAGATATCAGCTGTTAAATTAAACTCTTATAAGCTGTTTTTGTTGTTATGATATTTGTCATGCTTTTCTTGATAATAATCAAAATCACATCAAATCTTACATCAATAGCTATGACATTGTGCTGACAAAAACAGTGCTTTTACACATTCCATGTTTTCTTTTCTGTCTGTTTTGGTCACATGATACTCACAGAAGTTAGTACTTGATTGCATAACCATTGTTTTTGCTGACTTTTTAGTCTAATATTTTTTTTCAGTGTAAACAGTGTAGACACACATGTTACGGTATAAATAGTACCAAAGTAACAATTTTAATTTAGACTTGAGTCTTTACTGTCTAACATTGTTTACACGACATCTTCCTTTCTTTCCCATTTTCTTCTGTCTTCACTCATACCACATTTGCTTCCAAACAACACCACCTTGTCACCCTATCGTTTCTCATGCTGCTTTCCCCAATTTCCCTTGAATCTAATGTGGTGAAAAATAGTTGCCTTTTCTGATTGCATTTGATAACAATTTTGTCAGGGCTTCTCTGGCAGCCAGCAAGGAGCAGTCCCATCAGCAGCTGCAGCTAATTAGCCACTATCGCTAGCTCTTTTGGCTCACCCTTCACTGCTTCCCTTGGCCCAGTTGCTTCTAAGTATAAATTATTGGATTGTTGAGATAAATGAGGGCTGGCAAATAAGTGAAAGGGAGAAGAAGAGAGATGAGGAGAGGTTCAAAGAAGACAAGTGTAAATGAAAAAAAAAAAAAGAGAGAGAGAGAAATGCTTGTAATAGGTTTTGTGTGTGAGTCCCACAGTTTACTTGCAGCTATGTTGTTGTTTGTGGAGAAAAAAAAAAAATGGAGTTGATTTGGTAACTATTTCACTTGCTATGGTCTGTTTGGTATTGGCAGTGGTCGGATCAATTCAATTTACTCTCACCTCTGCACCGCTAGCATGTGACCTTTGTCTCACCGCTGTGGAAAACCCACGCATTGGAAACACATTCTCACTTTGATCAGCTGCTGACATTCTCTTTTATGTAGGTTTAGAAGGAAACAACAATACAAAATAATTGTTTTCACCCAATAAGAGACACACACTAAAATGTCCCTTTCCTTGTATTTCCTCATAAATTCCCAAGACTGAGTTAACAATATTGGAGATAACAGCAAAACATAGCAAAACCCAAACTCCAGAGGACTTGGACCTAATTTGCTGTGCACCACTAAGGTGCTGATAGTTGCTGACTGTATGGGGAAAATACTACTGAATTACTGTGATAAAAAATAGAAGTGGCTGGATGAAAATACAAGGCAATCACAGAGAACAGAAAGTCTAGTCAAGGACAAGCAGCGAGCGATAACACATGGGACAATCTTTATCCCCCTCTGATTAATTCCAGGTCTTCCACACCATACACTGGATACAGTGTCGTCAGCAGCCTCTATGTTAATGGAAGTTTTACCGGGTCCGTAGGAATCAGGCCCTTAGAGAGCCATACAGAACGGGTGCAGTGATTAAACTACTGAAGACATTTGTTTGCTGTTTTTCATCATTCAGTCGAGAGTACACGCATTGTATCTACTGACACTGCATATCTTCAAGAGAAAATGAGTCCAATAATGCCAAAAATATTGTATCATTTGTGCATTTATTGTTGGAATAATAATGCGTTGTGCTCAAACAGAAGCTCTAGGAACAACCTGGGTGTACTTGAGCCGGCCACTGAATGAAGTGGTCTCACATGAACGAACAGTGGCCAGTTCTCTGAAGGCAGACGAATAAATCCTGCTTTTCTGGGATAATGGGCTTTAAGAAGACTTGCTTAACAGACACTAAAGAATAGTTATTTGCTATGAAATAATTTGGGTGGCAATCAAATGGAGGGCCCTTAAGTTAATGAAGAGGCAGCTGAAGTCAGAGGGAATTAATAAGAGTAGGAAGAAAGTGTTTATTTGTGCACACGAGACCCACAGCAATTACTCATGTCTAAATCTCCAGGTTTTGCCCAGCAATCAGTAAAAACGACTCGTGATTAGATTTATTTCCTCAACACTTTTCTCCAGCTAGTACTTTTTTTTTTTTATTAGATACAAATCTCATGCATGAATATTGTAATCAGTTCAAAATATAACTCAATGAGATAGATGGCCAAGTTGTTACTTAGTTTTTTTGGATCTGTCTCTCAAAAGTACATTAAGGCATGGTGCATCATCACTTAGCATACGGTATGAGCAGCACTGGCAGGGTCCCAGCAAAAACTTACAATGACTCACCTCATGCCAAACTTTTACCATCTATTTCACCTGGTCATATGATCTATGTTCAATGGATCAAACATGTGTGGTGTAAATGGAACCTGTATCATATTAGTTAAACCTTGCACTCAATATAATCTGATTTATAGAAGCTTTAAATTACAAATTTATGCCACGCTGAGATTTTTTTTTTTTCTTTTCCTTTTCCTCCGTTTGGGGAAGAAAAACTGACAGCGATGCCACTGATCATACTCAAGGTTTTTGGAAAGACACACCGCCATGTCTCTTAACTAAACTCCCCCACTGAATTAAGAAGTCTTTTTGCTTCAAAGCATAAAAGTAATCCAGCAGTGATATCATTTTAACTGCCTTTGCGACAGCCCCCGCTGCATTTGCCATTTATCACTTGATAGGACAGTGTACTCGATGATCCAACTGCATGGGCCGCAACCGCACCTGCTTCCAGGCTAACGTGTTGTCAAAGAAAATATACAGCAAGGAATAATGACAGTAATACAAATTGCAAATTGACGAACTTAATTGTGAGGGGTATAGTGATTTCAATATCCAGGCAAACCAACATACATAGTGAACATTATCTCCACAGGAGGGCCTAGTAATAGACTGTGTTGAAATGTCAAATGCAATACTGAGCGTGTGCCTTTCCTCTGCAAATTCACTGGAAGAGGTTGAACTATTATAGCTATGCATTTAATGAGGCAAAGAGCAAGAATATAAAAGTCAACAAAGTCTTGCTAGCAGGTTTTTTTTCTCTTAATTTAATATATCCCAGCAGGCTTAATGGTGTCAAAAGCAGAAATACCCCCAGCATCAGTCAGTCATTTAAAGTGAATGGCATAAATAGGGTTAGAAGGTACACAGTCAGGTTCACGCATTTTTCCTGTGATGCCTACACACACTGACAATCACATCTGAGCAAGGACGTGTGTGTGTGTGTGTGTGTGTGTGTAAGTGTGTAAGTGTGTATGGAAAGTATTCTGTAGGAGGATGAGAGAAAGTAAACAAACAAGTTACCGGCATTCTGCTAACCATCCTGTGTTTTGAAATTCTTTTGTTGACCTTCACATGTCAAGTAGACCTGCATCATAAATAATAATATACCTCTTCTTTACTAAGCGTGTGAAGATAGATAGAAGGTAGTCGTGGTTATTATTCGTTTCTGTAGGTTGCAGCGTCTTTGACTATTAAACTGACAGCAACAAAAAAAAAGAGAGAGAATGACTGAAGATCAAGAAAAGCAAAAATGTCATTAAAATAAAGAAAAGCGAATCTCTCAATGGCTTACGAGCGATCAAATTGTGATGTGAATAGACTCACCGGCAGACTAACTTCAAATCATTACATTTTAACTTCGCCCTTCATCTCTGACATCATTATAACATATCGATTATCACCCGTTGGAACTTTCCCTCCAGTAGTCCTCATTCCTAATCCCTTTATAGTCTTCCTATAGGTCTATAGACGGACCACATCCATGACAAATTACACCTTCAATGAAATTCTTCATAAATCACACAAACAACAGCACCCCTATACCACACTTGACAGCTAAGAGATGGATGTCGAAAGCCTCAGGGGTAGTGTCAAATGACGCACCCCATTAGGTGTATAGTTGAGTTATTCAAATCAATAACTATGTCTTGTAAAAAAAAAAAAAGATCCCACCTCCTTCCCTTGAGGTCTCCACTTGCCAGATAATGACGCCTCTATTTGTTTACCTTGTCACACTCTAATCACACTTTCCTTCATCCTCCATATACAAATCTATGAACTGTCTGGAGTGTATTACACACCGTGGGTGGCATCAAGTGCATAACCTGTGAAACCACTTCAATGTCCATGTATTTATTCATAACCGGTACAAAAGTGTAGACATTTATGCATTGTCATTGACACATATACAAAGAAGTATTAGCCATAAGTTGATGATCATGGCTTATTTCTTAAAATAATAAATATGAGTCATTTTTCTTTATTGAATTTGTCCCTGTTTTTGATTCAACACTGATCTTTGGATTGACATCTACAACAACAACAACAACAACAAAAAAACTCTAACCATTAAAGACCTTGAAATATTTTTTTTCTGCAAACATCCAAATAAATGTTCTACACATTTAACATTTCCAACAACAAGTCATTTATGATCATTTCTTATGATATCCTCTGCATTTTGCATTTTTCAGCAATAATATTAATGTTCATAAAAGCTCTGAGTAAAGTCAATTTTGACATAATTATATTCCATTGCTGGTATGTGCTGTTTTTTACTATTAGTGGTATTGTAATTTTTTTTGCCATTGTTGTATGTAATCATTATTATAATGTAAGTTAACAGGTAACTGTTACCTGTGGTAACACTACCATAAATGCATAGTGTTTCTTTTTTTTCCCCACACATATTTTTATTATATAATGTAAATACTGTCAAATGAGTTTATGTGATATAGGTCTATTTGTCCATTGTTCTGGTTTGAAGTTTATAGACTGGAGAAAGTATTGAAACTTCATTACGTTAAGTTATTGATGAGAAATGGGAGTGGGTTTTCAAAAAGTTTTCTTCTCCCCACTTCTTTTTGAGCATAAATGAATTAATTTGAATTATTGAACGCATGTATTCCATTGAATGTATTTTCATTATTAGATGTTGTTGCATGTAGGTAATTTGTGTTGTAAAATGCTTATTCATTTGCACAAAATAAATGAAAATGACTGAATGTATGAATGAATATCAAAACAGAGGAAACAGAAGAAAAGGTGAATTTTCAGAAAAAAAAAATATCATTAACTGTGCATAAAAATAAGTGTCTACAACCACTGTCATTTCTCAAACTACATTAACTTTGATGATGATGATGATGCTGGAAAAAGATAAACTGCATTTCCTGTATGATTTACACACATTAGTAGGACTGGTGTTTCAAAAATGGTTAAACATTTTAGATCAGTAGATGCTTTTAGTTGCTAGGGGTTGTTAAGGGTTAAAGATGTCATCTGGGTCTGGTAGTTTACATTATTCACTTCATTTCTTTCTGACATTTTACAAATTAAAGTAAAAACCAGAATAAAAAGATTTCTACATTTCCAATTTCTATACTTTTCTATAATGTGCATAGAAGCCAAAGCAGGAGTTTTAATATTGAGGCTGAGCACTTTAAACTGTGGACTTAATTTGTCACTTGTGAGCAGGCATGACAGTGTTAATCTGGTCATCTTAAAGTAAAACCCCCAAGAAACAGCTGAACGCACCAGAGGCCAAGATGCTTAGCACTGCAAAAGCCTCATTGTCTTAAATAAATTGTGTCACACTGTCAGGAGAAGTTGATAAATGGGCCAAAGCATGACATTTAGGATAACAAATCTGTCTTTATGTTGAAAAAGAACTCTTGAACACTCAAAGGAAGCCACCCTGCTGTGTTCACATCTTGTGAAGCGGTTTGAGTAAGAGCGGAAAAAAAAGTGAAAAAAAAAAAACAAAACATGAAATCAGAGTGGGTTGTGACTGATTGTTTTTGAGTAATAGGTCTACACAGAGTGTTAGATCCTCCAGGCCCGTTCCACTGCATCTGTCCAAAGACAAAGCTAATTGTGGTGGACGGCGATGTGAGGGATCGTGGTGGATGGCTGCACCGCGGGGCAGCTGGGCTCTTGCTGGGTGTGATGTTTATGTGTGTAAACGTGCATGCATGCTACTTCGATCACGGGCTCAGTTGGAGGGTCATAGCATGAACATCACACAGACTTACCTCAAACTCTTAGTGCATATTGCCCTGTTTTGGCTGCGTACGAGGACGTTTCATACATGTGTTTGCAGGATTTGTCTTGAAAACTTAGATCACCCCTAGCTGTGATTGCTTTGCCAAGCATAAAATATAGTTTTTCCCATTTTCTGGGCTGACTGTTTATAAGACAAACAGCATTAGTCATCCTTGTCATTGCTGCTATTGCTCTATGTTGTTGTTATTAGCAATACAGAGGTCTGCATTGTCTCATCACTTCATATGACTTGTATTTGTTGATAAAAATCTGTTGTGTAAGTTGACAAGACATGCGAGCGAGAGCACGTGAATGTCAAGTTCATCAAACACAATATTTTATGTGTAAGGCTAAACTAAAGCTTTTTTTGAGTCTGTTTTCTGAATTACAGAACTCGATAAGGCCCAAGCTATTTCAAAGCAATCATCTTTTTATTTTTTTCTTCCTGTGCTCATTTCACTGCTTGCCTTGCTCACGCTTCAGCAGCAATATGTATTTCATTCCTCAGGTCTGTGCTTAAAATTATAGAGAACTGTATAGATAATGGCAGAAGATTCAATTGACTGTCGGTGCACCCGGCCCAAAAGAGCTCTAAACAAAGTTGTCAAATCTTTTGGGCTGGCATATCTGCACAAGATGAGCTCGGTAAGCAGGGCTTTAAACCTATCATGTCACTGACTCCTGGGTGAAGGATAGAGACAAAGACTTTGAAGCATCTAAGTGAGTGATGAGCATAGTTATATTGCTGTGGACCAACACTGTGTTAGAAGAATGGGAACAGGAGGGAAGTAGTCATTTGCCAACTTTGACACCGCGGGGAAGCATTGTCAAACACAAGTGAGGATATTGAATGAAGGATATAGAGGGGAATGAGAAAGTAAGAAAGAGAGCAACCTGCCGGGTCCTCTGTACCCCGGCAAACAGGAAAAGTAGTTGGTTGTGAATAACAAATTAATTAGAAATGGGAGCAAGATAGCGATGGATGAGAGGCCCGACGGACAGGGTCCGGGGGAAAAAAAAGCCAATCACGGAGCAGTGAGCTGTGAGCCCCATCCATTATGTGGGGACTGACAAGTTACCAGCAGTCAGAGCAGGAGCTGCACTTAATAAATCAAAGCTGACAACTCCTCCTTGGCCCTATCTCAAGTACAGCTTTCCCACTTCCCCTTCCCCAGCTTCCATTAAGCTTCACCTTCTGTGGATACCAGCTCCACTGCTGCCCACCTTCCAAGAGCTTTACAGGAACTGGATTTCTTATTCTCTTGGGTGTTCCTAAAAATATGCGCTCCATGTTGGATTGAATGTTATAGGACTAGAGGGTTACAAGTTTGGGACACAAAGGTTATTGAACCACATAACCTGTAAGTGGAGGCAAATCATTCATTAAGCAAGAAAATGTAGATAGTAGCCATCAGGGAGTGCTAAGCCTTTATCGGGCAAGTGACTATTTTTGGTCATTTCCACATACATTACAAGACATTGACAACAACATTTACAGTGAGTCAACATACTTAGGTTAAATGTGGTCTACAGGGTCTGTAAGGTCCACCAGTGAGTGTACCTGCTTCATTAGGTACCATGATTTAATAGCAATATAAGTAATGATGTGATAATGTGTATATTAACAGGTGGATCAGCTCCTATGTTGTTGGAATGAAAAAAAGTGATGTGCTAATGTTCTAAAATATGTGTTACTTTCCAATTAAATGTGTTTTTCTTGTATTTTTTATAGATACTTATATATATATTTACATACTTTTTTTCCCCACAGATAAGGAACTAAATATAGTAACATCACTGACCTTGAATATGTGCATAACATTAAAGAATATGTAAAAATTCACAAAAATAATAAATTCTCCACTATTAACACACTAAAGTTGACATTGTGAATTACAGAGTGTTTCTACGAGTGACCTGTAAAGGGTTAATATCTGTCTTACGTTTTATTGCTTCTCTTAGAACTATAATGATTGAGAATTCCACACATTATCGAAGACAAAAAAAAATGTAATTTACAAAACATGACAGAAAAACAATGGAATCAATTGGGCATGTTGTTGACTTTGATTTGATAATTGAATGGAGTGAGTCTGCTTATACCTTCATGTCCAGCAGCCTTTACTCCAGTAGGATTCAATAAATGCATATAAAATATATTGACATGTTAGCCCAACAAATGGATCAGTTGTATGCTTTTTTTTTTAGCACTGGTAATGAAGCAGCACTTGTTCTTAATGAAGGGGAAACTCCGAGAAAGTTCCATTTTAATTAACCGAAGTTTGTGTTTCCAACAGTCGCAAAGCTTTTCCTTTTTTTTTTCCTTAATTTGAAATCTTTCAAAAGGAGATCAATTAGCACCTGCCAGAGAAGCAGAATGTCTAAACAAGTCCTCCAAGCACAACATTTTCAGCAATTAGAATTCTTGCTTGTACTAAGTGGAAAGGGCTCTTTGGGGAACAGTTACACATTTACACACAGAGACAGGGAAGGGAAACAATTACGAGTGCAGATGTTTCAACTGTAGACCTCTCTTGAATCAATTCTAATCAAGTGTCTAAAGGCTGGAAAGCTGCCCTGGCATTGTTTTCGCTTTAACTTCTGGTTAGAATAACACAATTGACTTGTTCTTTGGCATTTAAGACAGCTAAAAACGATATGTGCGTGGAAACCTTTATGTGAGTGTTAGGTTAGAGGAGTCAGAAATCCATATTAATCCAAATGTGTCTATAACAGCTACTTATCATGATAATAATATGCTTTTTTTTTCTTTTTTTTTTTTTCAGTCAGTTTCTGTAAACTTCACCAAAGGTCAGTTGTTGTCGGGCTCATTATTTTTCTGTACATGAATCAGGATTATTTCACAGCTTACCTCCATTTATTTAAAGTCATTAAGGATTAAAGATTAGTTCTCTTTTAACAGTCACCATCATACGCTTCCACAGTAGCTGCGAGTAAGACTGAGAGCAAGAGAGCAGACAAGTAGTGCACAAACACCGGATAATTGCAGCAAACACATTGTTTTCACCCCTGAGCATTTGGAGACTCTCTAGCCTGTGCTGACATACCGCATGAACTGTATACCTGCAGCTTCCTGATAAAGGGAAGAGAGATTTCAGAGATTTACTGAACACATCAGCTCCCAGAGTGATAATAGCGGTACAGAGAAAAAGCAGTACATCCCTATCTGAACCCAACCTGCTGTGGTGATATGAACAACGTGATAATCAGGAGATATTGTTTAATGCCATGATTAAAAATGCAAAACCAAAGTAGAAAAATAGACAAGAGACTGTTGAAAGGCACAGGCAGATGAACTGAGCTGATCTGAACGTCTGCTCGTGTCCTTCCGTGGCGACTTTTTGGGGGGAGTTAATTTGAAAAATGAGTCACTTCATTATATGGTACAAGCGTACTATGTGAAGTAATTAAAGAAGTAAATATAAAGCAAACAAATGCACGCAGATATGGTCAAGGACATGCAAGAACAAGCAACCGAACACACACTCCAACTTTCAGATTTCTTTTTAGATCTGATGTGTGTATAACCATGCAGGCCCAAATTAACCTTGTGAGTCCCCTGGTCCTCTTCACGGTCAGTGGTCACATAACCCACAATTTGCACACAACCTCTCCCCCTCCCACCCCACCTCCTACTGCAATACCCAAACAGAGTAAAGAATTAAAAAGTAAAATACACATGTTATACAACTAATGCTTTCATTATTAATACTAGCACTTATTATTATAAGCTTTTCACACTGTGAATGCATTCTAAAGGTCAAAACTACCCAGTGCAAACAGTAATGTTTGTTTTCTAGATGGTAAATAAAAGATTACTCCCTCACAGATGCTCTTCTCTAGAGATCGTTGCTCCAATTTTTGCAATGACCTCTCTGGCTGTACAATTTAACCACATGCAGCAACAATAACCCATTTATGAAGTGGACTTTAAAACCTCAAATTATGTGCCTTAAAGATTAGTCTTTTAAACCTAACTGCAGGGCTTAATGCCTGTCTTAATGCATTTCTATATAAAACTTTCCATAATGATGATGGTTCAGTCTGCCATCTAGGCTTTGTTCCGCGGCCTTGTTCCAGACTGACATATCTCAAAAGCTGTTCCATGATGTCGCTTCATTTTGTGAGCCTTGGTGAGCTTCCAGAAGCATTGTAGATTCTTTGTCTTGTACGCTCAAAATTAAAACTTTTGCTCAGGAACAAATGCATAACCATGCCTTCTAGTGATGTAGTGATCAGAATTTGATCTTCAAGTGATTTGAAGCAAGAATACATATGATTCCTCCCCTGACAAGATTAATTACCATTGTTTAAAAAAAAAAGAATAATACATGTCTTCTGTACTGAGATGTGGAAGTTTAACCTGTAAAAATCCAGTGTTGCTTTTGTGGCAATGACAATCTCTCTTTAATATTTATTAAGTGTTTTATCACCACACACTGTATAAATTATCCTCTGCATTTTGAAGTTGTTAAATAAAAATAGATGTTTTCCTATATTCAATCTTTTGGTCATATTGATGTTCATTAAAGCTCAGATTAAAGTTGAGGGTTATCACAATTGTGCTGACAGAATGCACATGGGATGGTCTTGTATGTTCCAACATGACAATGACACCCAAAACACAAGGCCAAGTCGACCTTCATTGGTACAGCAGAAAAAAGTGAAGGTTCTGGAGTGTCCATCTCAGTCTCCTGACCTCAGTATCATTGATCCACT
>JAPTGZ010000006.1:12704323-12714596 GCA_029814645.1 Fowleria isostigma
TTGGGGAGGTCTCAAACATGCAGTTCATGTAAGAAAACCCAGAATCTTAAAGAAACTGAAGGTGTTTTGCCAAGAAGAATGGGCAACTTTACCATCTGAGAGAATAAAGTGCCTCATCCACAACAACCAAAAAAGTACTTCAAGCTGTCATTAATGTTAAAGGGGTGGGGCCAACGTAGAATATTAAGAACTAGGGTATGTCAACTTTTAACCATGGTCAATTGGATAGTTTCTGTTGTCAGTATGATTTAAAGAACAAACACATTTGTTTGATAATAAATAGATTCATCCAACCACTAATCATGAGTGAAAGACTTTTTTTTTGTATCATCATTCATATTATCTAAAAAAATAGCCAAAGAATTACAAATTCTGCTGGGGTATGTAAACTTATGGGCACAACTGTATATCAAAAACAGAGAAAACTGAAGAAAAAGTGACTTTATCAGCAAATCTATCATTAACTGAACATAAAACAAGCAAACCCGTCCACTGTCATTGATCCAACTCCATGGGTTTTACTGGTGAACCAATGTTGTAGAATACAGTGGTGTTTCCCCATTGACTACGGAGCCTCTGAACGTCCAAATGGGTGATATCTGATGACCATGAAAAGATGAATAACTGTATTTTACACCAATTATTTATATGTATTGATAGAATTCATCAGCAGTGATTCAGCATTTTAGATTGGTAGATGATTTTGGTTTCCACTGGCTGTTGGGTCTCTACAGGTTAATCAAAAATATTGTTGAAATACTGTTTCACATGCAGCCTGTTGCTCACCTTTACCTCATATTCTGTCACTGTTCTTGAAGCCCCACTTTCTATGCACTGCTCAAGGAAAAACTTTCTGAGGCTACATGGGACCTCTCCCATGCGAGACAAGTTGTCACTCCACGTCTGACATTAGCTCCTTCCCTAGTTGTACCCATCCCAAAGCCCAGAAGGCTAGGGGTTAGGGGGCTCAAAAGGACAGAGGAGGAATGAAGGTAACGCTTCATTGGCAGCAGGTATGCCTTCACAGAGCCTCCCTGATGAGGTCCCATGAGCCCTGTGCATCTGCTGTTTCAGATAAGCATACCTCAGATGCCACTGGGAGACGTAGAAAAAAAATTTAGAAAGAAGATGGATCTTCTCCTCATCTTTCCATATTTCAAAATGAAATGAAGAGAGAAGTTCTCCCGGAGTAATGCATGGAAATCCACAGACTGTCTGTTCCACGTTGCTGGAGGTACAGCCAAGCTCATGGAACGCATGGTGTTGTGGTCATTTGAGGCAGGGGAGAGAAACCAGCGCGTCCTTAATCCCATACATACACACATGACTTCCCACTTCAGGAGACTTGCAGCTTCCCTCTGAGTTTAATTTTAGGCATTATCCTGAAGCAAACCTCAGCGGCAAATAAAATTAGTGGGGGAAAAAAAATGGATGGAAATCTTCCTCTGTCAACAAGCTGGCTTTGCTGTGTAATTCTCAGGTGCTAAACATGGCTGCAAGTGTGCGCTCTCACAGATCTGAATTGAAATTCAGAAAAAGTAAGAATCCATCTTTGTCTCGTTTGATTCATTCCTCACGAGGCCCTGTGACAGACAGATGGCTGCTGAGATTATACTAGTTGGATGTGCTGCCTGCTTCCTCCCTTAAGTCGCTGTTTGATGTTGCAAGGCCAACACTTTCAAAATAATAACAGGCGCACAGTCTAGCTCATGCATTATGAAGGCAGGAAGGAAACAGCTGCAGAACATCAGCAACAATAATAGCATTAGCTTCAGCAAGGAAAACAACACAGTGACAGTAGTCTTAGTTGAGTGTTTAACTTTGCATCCATTATTTTAAGCACAGAGGCGGCCAGGAGAAAGAACATTCACAAAATACTTTAGATGTTGAAGCAGTAGTGGCTACCAGAGGAGGGACAAGGCAATAACACATTTATTTTTTATGGAAATTGAACAATTGGAATATCTTCAATTTAAGAATCATATACTATATATAAACAAATCAATATAGAGCAGGGGTTCCCACAGTGAGGTACGTGAAAAATACATTAAATAGGTTATCATGTACCGAACACAACATAAATAATGAGAATTAATGCTGAAGTATAAATTGCAATAAATACATTTATTTAATAAAACTGACTCTCCTGACCTTCATTTAATTTTTTTAAATATTATTATTATTACTATTATTGTCTGTCATCTTGTTTAGGCTTTGGTAACATTTTAAGAACATTTCTATTTTATATTATTTGAAATGAGTTTATTTGAGTATTTAAGTAAATGAAAGGTCATTTATTCATTCATGATCATTTCATTTATTTTTCTTAGCGATAAAAGAGGGTACTTGTCAGTTTATATTTTGCACAAAATTTGCTTATTGGTATTTCAATATATTAAAGTTAAGTATATGTTGTTTGTTTGCAAAGTTTTGAAAATATAAACACCTTTGGCACAGGAACAAATTTTACCTAATTGTTTTCAATCAAAATTGCTGAAGTGAGAGTTGGGGGTACTTGACTAAAAATCTATATTTCTGTAAAAAGTTTGAGAGCCACTGATATAGAGAAATTGTTTTTTGTGAAGTCAAGTAGGATCAGACCAATGCTACATACATTTACTAAATACATGCTGGTTATTATTCAAAATCCTTTATTATGCTTGTTAAAAAGAAGGACAAGGTTAATTCTGGATATTTTTTAGTTTCATCTTATTGAGAGTAATCGTCTGATATATAATCGCTTAACATAAAATTATCACAAACCAGTCTTTAAGCTGTCAGAGTGTACCTGTTTGAGATATGGCGCTTTAAACATAATCTATGAATGTATCAATGGAAGCTCACACAACGGCTGCATTCAAATACACACGACGGCGGTGTGTGAACGTGGGCATCCCTAAGTCAGTGATGGTGCTGATCCTCTTGGTCAGATATGGTTGAATGGTTGCAGTGGAATTACTCTCTCTCTCTCTCTCTCTCTCCTTTTCACTTTTACTGAGGTTATTTTTCACGGTTGCACTGTGTTCAAGGTCAAAGAAACCACCTGAGAAAGCAGTGATGGTTTTCAGCTAAAACAAACACAACAAGCTTTGATTATTGGAAACTCAACCTTGCACTTAACAAAACACATATGTGTGGGGCTAAAGTGCCTTTGGTGTGTTCTGTGTTTTTTTAATTTGTATTTTTTCGTACTGTTATACATCCTTGATTGGGCTGTTCTAAATACTATGAATTATGAAACACTGTGAATTTGAATAATTCAGTGAGATAAACTAAGTAAAGGTCAACATCCTGTTTTATTCAGGTCCCACTCACCTCTACATGACTTTGCCACTGTTTGCGAGTGAATGTCGGGCTTAATTAAAACATGGCTGGATGTCACCGTGTGAACACCTGAACACTCGTAAATTCACTTCAACTGTGGTGAAACAGTGAGGGCAAGAAAAGGAAGGACAGATAGGACTGTGTGTGTGTGTGTGTGTGTGTGTGTGTGTGTGTGTGTGTGTGTGTGTGTGTGTGTGTGTGTGTGTGTGTGTTGTTAAGGGACCGTTTCCATTCTTCTACCACCATCTCTGGGCTGCAACACCCTTGACCTGTTTGTCACCAATCCGTCATGATGGCTGAGTGACGGCCTCAGCGCATCTCTTAACCTTCTTTTAATCAACCTGTCTCTCTGCATCACCTTAAACATAAGAAGCGACTAACGGAGGACAGGGGGCATTTGTCTTTGCATTACGGGCGGACGGTCTCTCCTTGAGAAGCCCACCAGATTCATCAGTGTGATAAAGTGGTGTGGGTCCTCCTTAAAGGAAGCCTTGGGAAAAGAATGGAAGGGAGAGAAGAGAGAAAAAGACAGAAGGTGACGGAATGATGGGGGGGGTGAAAGGAAGAGGAATGTGCGTACATGATTATGCCCAACCTCAAAACTCATAAATTTATACAAAAACTCCAATCAGTTACGGTGTATGTTGTTAAGTAATCAAGGATTGCAATCAGAATGTGTTAGGAGTATTTATTTTCTACATAATTAGGAATAAGGTTAACCCATAAAGACCCAAACAGCCACTGGCAACCAAAACCATCTATTGATTTAAAATGTGTAATGAGTTCTGATCCACTAATTCTATCAATACATGTCAATAATTGGTGTAAAATACAGATTGTCACCTGTTCATGGTCATCAGATATGACTCATTTAGATGTTCAGAGGTTCTGTAGTGAATGTGGAAATACTCTCATCTTCCATATCATGATTCACCAGTAAAACCCATTGAGTTGGATAAATGACTGTGAATTAAGTCAAGGTTTTTATTCAATTATTTATATTTTTGCTGAAGAAGTCACTTTTTCTTTAGTTTTTGCTGTTTTTAATGTAATAACCCTCAACTTTAATCTTAGGTTTTGAAAAAATGTACATAATCAGTAAATTAAGAATAAGAAAATACCTGATTTTCACTGGAAAAAAAAACAAAAGTGAATAAGATAATATAATAATAAATGGTGATAAATTACTGAAGAAAAGTTACAATATAGAAAGATAATGTTTTGGGAACTGCCACCAAAGTAGCACTGGGTCTTTATTGGTTAAAGGGGTCATATTTAGCGAAACCCACTTGTATTAGTCTTTGTTTCATTTATTTGTGTATTTGGACCCTAATAGTTTATAAAGTTTGAATGTAGACCCACCAGGTGCTGCAGAGCAATCTTTATATTCATTTTAGCAATAATCAAGTGGATTTCAACAACCAGTTTTAATTCCTTCTTAATTTGTTGCATCTATAACTAGTTATGTCACAAAATCTGCATATATAAGATCAAGACTTCCAACAAACATATCTTAGAGTATGGCATAATTATTTGTCAGTATTAGCGGTTGTTGTCCATACTAAAAACATGTCCAAAGTTTGAACTGATTAATGTTCAGTTATTGGTTGTATTAAGGAACACAAGTGGCTGAATGGGACAGAGTAGCACGGTCAACAACTTGGAGAAGTGGGGTGTGAAGTGGTTCAATTACATTTAAAGGGCCAGCGCTCAAAACCACCTTTCTTGCATAATTACTCAGAAATAGGGTTGAAGCTGGACCTGTGGAGTTGAATTAATGAAGAATTCAGACTCAAACATAGCATTTACAGTTTATGTAGACCACAGGGAAATGTTTTAAAATACATAATTGCATATTTAAAAAAAAAAAAAAGAAGCAAAATATCACTCCTTTAAGAATAAAACCAAAACCTGAGCTTTTTCTCATATGTCATAAGGTCATCAACTGGAAAACAGGATCATTTATTGTATGTCATTATTCAACTCCCCTGCTGTTGTCCCAATTCTCAACAGGCTTCAGCTGAACAAGCTTTACCATTTTATCTGTATGATTTCAGACAGCAACAGGCTGGTGTCTTCTTAAGTTTCCACCTACCTGTCAACTTGAATCGAATCCAGCAGTGCTTTTGTTTTACCTCCTGCCAAACCTGCATCTTTATGACTCACTAAGAGCTTCCACCTCCTCCAAGCTTCGCACATGCTATTATCCATGCCAAATAACTTTCATACTTGACTATAAACACAAGTAAATCCTTAACCCAGCCCACCCACTCAAGAAGAGGTAGCCATGAGCATCTGCTTCGGCGTCCCTACAGAGCACCGGGCTCTTTTACAGGTTGAAGGTCGATGCTCCGCCAAACAGGCTTTGCAGTCACCAGGGAGGCCCGCTTCCCCAATCAGTGGGCAGTTTTTAATACTGCAGAAAATCGGAGGTTCTTTGACCTAAAATCTCTTTAAAGACACCCCACAGGCTTGTTAAAATTGTCAACGGGATGACGGAAAACAATCAGTCTGAAAATTTAATATCTGCTCTATTCTTTTGGGCCTCATAGATAAGACTCCATTCACTAAATGATCCAACTTCACTCGCCTACTTAGTTCATTAAGACTCCACAGACTGCATCCATCAATGTAAAAGACCACTTTTTATTGTCAGTTGAATTTATTTAACTGTTTTACAGACATACAGAACCTGGTGTTTGTGTTACATATCCCACATCCACCCTAGGCATCTCCCCCTGTCCTTGCATTGTCTTCAAGGACAAATCCTATCACAACAACCTCCCCTCTCCCAACCTCCCCGTCATGCACAAAGAGAAAGTTACTGATACACTCTTCATACCTCAGTTCACCTTACACACCCGAGGGACCAGGGTAGGTAAGAAATCATTAAAAACAATATTTCAAACAAGGCATGCCACTGCAGCCTTATTCGCCTTTGACTGTGATAATCTAAGTAGCAGTTAATTGATTACCTGCTGGATTCTAAAAGGACTGAAAAGGTCAAGGTATGGTACCATGCAAAGGACAAACACCACAGGCAGCGGAGAAAGGTCACAGCCCCTTTGCCTTTTTGAAGAAAGGAGCACTGGATGAGCTAACAGGAATCCCAGGGGAGTCACAGCATGAGTAATTTTGGGGCAGACGGCAGTCTTGTCTAAATATAAGCACTCAAGCTGTGCTGGCTGGCACACGTTAAAGACCCAGTCTTGAGACAATGTTGAAATCCAGGTCAGGAGGCGCGCGCTGTGTTGTAAGTTATACACTGTGTTTTCAACAGCAAGAGGTAAAGCTCAAAGTAACAGCTGAAAGGAATTTAATATTAAAATACTATATAGTGTGTCTGACTGTGCACAGTTATTGCAAGAATCACGACATTTTTTTTTCCCATTTCCAGGATAATTAAATCTTGACAGGCTTAGAGATTTCAAGTAAATAAGGATTTATGTAGTTTGTGCTAAAATTCTGGTGTACTCTTGCCAGCCAGCTCTAATTATCATTTTAGTTTATTAGCCTTTTGTTATATTTCTATTTCAGCAGTGATAAATGAGTCAGTGTTTCTGCATAAAGTGATACAACTGAAACGACATTCTTACACACTAAAGCTGCACTCTTTGAATCTCACCTAGTGCACAGCTACAAATGACTAGAGCTAATAAATTTGATCAGTGACAAATATATTTTCAGTCATATATCAGTGATAAGACACTGCTTATGAATGGCTATGTACAGAATCTATTTGAGAATATAAAATATGCTGGAGCGAGGAACATTTTGCAGCAGTACATGTTTATGCCATCACCTTTGTAATACAAAATAAATCTTTCAGTCCTGTGATTAATGGTGCAACACTGCTCATAACAAATTAAAAATCAAAAAGTGTAGTAAATTGCAGTTGTCATATATGTCTGCATTAGCAACGATTTTGCATCTGTGAACACACTTTTGCTTGTTCAATCGATTACAGCATATAACCCTTGCCTGTAAACTCAGCAGCCATATTACTAAAGTGTCTGTTATTATATAGGCTATGTTGTTGGGGGGGGGGGGGACATAATAAAAAACAAGAAAACCACTTCCATTTATTTGTCACCATAGTTGCTTTTAGCTGATATCTGAAGACAAACACTCTTTGGCCCTTTCCCCACCCCTCCCAAAAAGAGCAATGAAGTGAAATGGTGGTGACAGTCACATCCTTGCCACAGCACACTAGACTTTGCTTGTTAACACGTGGTGAATGAAACAAGACTAATGTACACTTCAAGGACAAAGAAAAAAAGGTTGAATAATTGAAAGCCCCACTCTCACTAGGACTATGTGTTAAAAGAGCCTAGCAATCACATCACATTGCTTTCACTTTTCCAGTCGGTTTCCGCTCTAGTGCTGGGCAGCCCCTGTTGGCACACAGGCATTAGGTATTCTTTCACGTAAGCTCCCTTTCTCCCATGAGTGCCTGAGCTCTATTCAAGGTACAAAGGGGAGATAGTGTTTGCAGTCTTTGATTTACCGACGGGGGCCCCATAAGATAAAGGAAGCTCGGGAGTCAAATTGCACCAAATTCTGGGTTTCTTTGACAGCAGTTAACCATCAAGGGTCCCTAAGGACCTGCAGGTCCTCCTTGTCAGCTTGACATACTTCATGTAGCCATTTGCACTTTTACCAGGGGGTTTTCCTCCCTGTGGGGCCTCCAGGGGGCTCTGCTCTCAGACAGAAGCAGCATGACGATGAAGTGAAGATTCATGTGTGTTACAGAGATACATCTGCCGGGGCAAAGGGTCACCTGTTTCCAGCCTATGTAGACACTATCATAAACATGCATGGAAACAGGTGCAAGAGTCTATCCTCCCTTAAAAAAAAAAGAAAAAATCAGGAGTTACCACTAAATTAGCTTGGCTGACTATAGCATAATCTGACACCTTCTGCCAGACTTGCAACTCTTAGCCTTTTTTATTGTTTGCTTCATGGTTTTATAAAAGTATTTTAGGAGTGCTCTGGGAGCTGCATATACTGCATTTGCTGACACATGTATATTTCACAAAGTGTCAGGGCTGCAGATCAAGGTGGGGGGACTGTAATATCCATGACATGCTATATTAGTCTTAGGACTAATGCAGGGTATGAGCTGCTTCCCTTATTATTAAGAAATGAGCTGTTTTCGTACTCGTGCAGAAGTGAATGTCGGAGTCCTACCGATTAAGCAGGACAACCTAGTGACACTCTGATGATCATTCACTGCCATGACCCATCAATCAGATCTCGGGTGTTGGGAGATAGAGGCTGGTTGATTGATACGATGTGTCATTGTGCTGTGAACAGAATTCGATTTAGGTGGTGACTGAGAGCCTCTGGGAAGTTAGTCAATATGTTTCTTGCCAAACTATAATTAGCCCAGTGGGTCCTCTGTGCAGGGGCAAGGTAACATTGTAAGTGTCAAATGTAATATGAATGTCAGTTTGGAAACATGATGGCTTGACAAATGTGTCATTTTGTGTTATGTGTACTACATACAAGATCATTATTGTGTGTTTCTTTTACAAAAATTACATGTTCACAAGTAGAGCTCAAGCTGATAATGCTTTATAATCACATTTACTTCCCACACAATTATAATTTGATCTTTTCCTTAGATATGAATCCGTAAATTGTTCAAAAGTCACTTAAAAGCTATTACTAATATTCAGTCCTCTACTAAAATGTCAAAAACAAGTCAGCATGTTTTCTCTACAGTTCTGTTCAAGATACAAAATTATCAGACATGGGAAAATGGGCGTGTTATGTAGTTAAATTTCATATTTGATAAATTATATATGATGCCTGGAAGGGTGTTTACCATGAAAAAAAGCAATTGGAGCATTGCGTGGGTTCAAAGAGATGAGGTACAGGGTGACATTCTGTTGAACTGATTAATTCACAAGGATGTTACGGTTCTTCCGCGGCTCATGCATTTCCCTTACTGGTCCCTCCTGTCAATCGTCAACTCATCTGTTTCACCTGCCAGCTCCTCACCACCTCCCAGCCACTCCGTCCTGCCTGTGGTTTTCTCTCTAGTAAACACTCCCACGTGTTTCACTCACCAGTCATTAGCCTCAGCATATAAGCCAGCCATCCACTACACACCGGCGGCTAGATTATTTTTGTGCCACTATGTCTTTTTATCCCCCCGGCCTCCCTGTGGACCTCCGTGTTTTTGCTTGCCTCGTTGGAAACTGATGCTTGTCCCTGACCTGCCTGCTGAACGCTACTCTTCTGGTTCCTGTGTCTGTTTATCTGCCTATGGTTTCTGATTCCTCACCTAGTCAACCTGCTTCCTGCCCGCTGCCCATGAGGTCTGAGCACCTCTTGCATTGATTTCCTGGTTGCCAAATTCCTGTTAGCTCCACTTAGTTTCTGCACCTAATTTGTTTGCAGCGCTATCTCCGCTTCCTAGCTCCCAATCCCCCACTGACCTGCTACCTGGTTCATTCCCCGTGTGCATGCTTGTAATGCAAGGCACAGGGGACTATTGTTCATCAGACTGACTTATGACTTATACAAAAACTATGGCAAAAAAATGCAGCCCAGAGCATTGGAAATAGACCAAAACATATTATTGCAAAAATGTGCAGCCTGGTCTCGAAAGATGTGTTATTATCTACATTGACATGCCAATGTACTGATTATGTTAAAGTTGCAAAAAAAAAAAAAAAAAATGAAATGGGCCATTTTCAAGTGGCTATTATATCTCGCACAATTTCTGCACATGAACACCATACCAAACCCCATTCACATACAATGGAAATTGAATGCTGACAGATTATTGGCTGAAATTGCCCCCACTCTAATTTAGTGTGGAGAGGTTTGGGTGTTATGTTAGAAAATCTGCAACTGATAAATTGATTGGTTAATCTAAATTGTCCATAGGTGTGAATGTGAGAGTGGTTGTTTGTCTCTATATGTCAGCCCTGTGATG
>JAPTGZ010000006.1:12717603-12737315 GCA_029814645.1 Fowleria isostigma
GAACAGGTTCGGTTTTTTTCAAATGTAACAGAGACTCTGGTAGGTGGAGGTGACCACAACCCATACTCGGCCAACCAGTAGGATTAAACAATGCATTAATTTTTTTTTCTTTATTTCTTTCTTTAAAAAAAAAATTAAAAAAATGAATAAATAAATATATATATTTCTAAATTTTTAAATCAAAAATAAATAAATAATAATTATACATTTTTACAATTTTTTTTCCCTCAGTTTGCCAAAGTAGTGACACTTGTAGCCACTGGAAAAAGAAACAGCACACTGGAAAAAAGAATATTCCATGGGTAGCCCAGTAACATATATATGGGTTGTTCCTTGTATGCGTCCAAGGGGGAAAGAGTTAAAAACTAAAGCAATCTTAAGAACTACACTTCTACTGGATGTCGGTTCAAGTAAAAACACCCCTCCACTGTTACATTAATAACTAGTATTACGATAACCTATAATCAGTAAGATGCTTTCTATTAAATAACCAATAACACGCTTGCAATATTGGTGGAGGCCACATTATGCATCGCGCACACCAAGAGCCTGGAATCATTACATATAGGGATGTTAAGCAGTATGTCTTGCCATGCATTTAAATGACCTCATCGCATAGACCGATTTAAGATTTATGAGGTTTTTCGGTGTATAATCAGCAATATCCAAGTCAGATCAGTATGCTTCAGTAAACAGTTTATTGAATCAAAACAAGCGCATTTCCCCTTAACGATAGCGTTCAGCAGGAATCACTGGCAGCATCACGAAGAGACATACTGACATGTTACATATTGTCTAATAGAAGTCTAATCAGGTTCTCCTCCAGCACGACCTTGATCAGAGCAACCTTCCAACAGTTAAAAGACACAAACACTCCAGTAGATACACAGAAACTCACTCGGGTTCAAGACACGCTCTAATCGGTGGGGCCGATCTGGTGAAAACAATCAGCCAGTTAATTGAGAACAGTTTAGTAGATGAGTGTATCAAACACAAACACAGAGGATGGGAGCTTACAGGGACGTCTTAGTTATTTACTAAGTCATTTCTCTTATCACTCAGGCTTTGTAAATAGCCAATGGGGAGGTAATGCAATCTCCGGTGCAGCTCACTCAAGTCTCAGATCGGTGCAAAAAAAAAAAAAAAAAGAAAACAGCCACCCTCCTACTTATTCCTCTAGTCCATCATTCATGACAAAGTGGCTACCCCCTGAAGGTGATGTGCAGAGGAAACTCTATATATAACAGCACTCGGACCGCTTCTATTCATGACAGTTCTGTGACTTTACCATATTTCGAGCCACATACTGAGGAAAAAATTACACGTCTATATATGTTGAGTGGCGTACTCGCTTGGTCAATACCCTAACGTGGAGCTGGGTTTGTCAAAAGATTGATTTAGTCACTGACCTTGTGTAATTGAATCATAACTAATTGTCATTAGCATCAGTAAGTGGAACCGCCCACCTTGTAGAGTGCAATATGTCCACTGTTGGATAGAGTCATAACCATGTGGTCTATTTTTACCGCTTGAAAAACCGGAGGGTCTGATTCTGACAGTGCTTTATGTATACAGCACAGCTCAGTCAGTACCTTATACCAGGGGTTTCTAAACTTTTCCATGCCGAGGCCTCCCAAACAGCATTAGTGTCTGTCCAGGACCCCCTTTGCAAACTCATCAACAATAGAAACATTGACTTTTAAAATATGTTTTCTACTTTTATTCATATTTAATTTGTTTAGCGTAAGAATATTATTAACTTGCATGTTTCCACACTGTATATTTATAAGAATCCTTGATTATTAGCATCTTTTTTTTTACTGAAGAGGCTACCAGAAAAAAAAAGAAAAAAATCTCAAATACATATATATATATATGTGTATATGATTATTATTAGAAAAAAGTCAGAATTCTGAAAAAGAAGACAGAATTCTCTATTATTTTTTCTCATAATAATAATAAAAAACAAATATTGAAACATTGTTTTTTTGTTGTTTTTTTTCCACAGTGGCTCTAATTCTCTTCTGTGTTTTTTTTTAAATGTTTTTTTCTTTTTTTCCCCCTCATTTTTCCTTCAATGTTCTGAGGCCCCCCTAGTGCCTCCTGGAGCCCCCTGCTTAGAAGACCACTGCCTCATGCCACATTTCCTGTACGTGATACCAACTCAAGTCGACTTGACTCGGGTACCAGGTACTATTCCTGGCCTATCGCCCTCACCTATTTCCATTACAGGATACTTAAGAGTTTCTAGTTGTCATAGCAACGTAGCTTCCATGGCATCTTTTCAGAGAGTTGCTGATAAACTGACTTGTTGCGTGTTGTCCCATCAAGCTCATATGGGATCATTTCATCTATCAAAGAGGACAGAAATGTTTGAACCTCCTCGACTGACCAGTGTTGTTTCATGGGCTGTCATCATGGATTAGCCTACCGCTATATTTACCGTAAACTTCCAAATCTGTTTTTTTTTTTTGTTTTTTTTAATGGCATGTCGCACATTGATGACACAAAGCCAACTCTGACCAATCAGTGGTCTGCAGTGTTTACACATCATATTTTAATATCTATTCTCCCGTTTTGGAACTGAGCAGATACTAAAATTGCAGTACCGGGTACCCGATTCCAGGTTCGACTCGAGTTGGTACTATGTAGTGGAAATGTGGCATTAGTAACAAACAACCTCCAACTTGCTTGTTTGGTAGACTCAATCTATTTTTAAGCTACTCTGACCTTTTCTTGCTATAATATACGCTACTGCAATGACAAAATTATTACTCTGTGGAATTCTATAGTGGCACTTCAGTTTTCAAGTGGAGAACAAATGCAGTACACATGATTTATTGCAATTTTCTGGTACAACTTCCATTGGCATTTTTGGTTCATGTTCACTTTAAGAAAAGAATGGATGGCGAGTAGCATTTAACCAGCTATTAAAAATTACTGGTGTGAAAGTGACAAAGCGGCTTGCTTTATTACATTATAGCCCTCTTCCGACAAACCCTCATGGCTGTACTATACACACACAAACCACCCACACAAGTACCCACCACAAATACCCCCACCCTCACTTCCTACATTACACCACACACACTGCGATGTGGGAAAATGCCTTCTTTTCACATAATATAAAGATAAGCATGCTATCTCACGCCAGTATCTGTCAAGTGCCATTAGTTTCCCAGCTATTCCATTTCGCTGTGGATCCATACTCTGCGCCTGGTAATGATAAAGTCACTTAAATGGATGGTTCTTGGGCCGGCTGTAGATAATCTTCACAGAAGAACAGTCGTTGGTGTTCCACTACTTCAAATGCTCACCTTGACTTTATAACGATGCCGGAATGCGTGTTGCACAGAGAAGTAAATGCAAAAGTCAGTTTATTAAATGAGAGATTCCTGTACTCTTCACCTCAAAGTACAGATTGGAAATTTTCTGAAATCTCTTTTGCATTTTTTTCTGTATTTTATTTAGATGAAATTCAGACATAGATGCTTAAAACGGCAAAGGTTTAGAGAATGGTACACTTTTATAATGAATGTGGCCAGTTACTGGACATAAATTAATTGCATTTATAATTCTACCCATTACTTTATTCTTTGTCTTGTAATAATTTGCTGCTTGTCTTTTTTTAAGTTCATTTGTATCATACTTCTGTCACTTAAAAACATTTTAAATTATGCTTCTTGGTTGTTTTTAGGTGAAAAAAACACTAAGCTTGAGCACTGTCATTTATATATTATATGATCATAAAACCCCATGAAACACAATGTAGAAGACAGTGCATTAAATAAATCATAAGTGAAGGATCATTGTGTCTTTTCTGGTCATTTTAAAACTCATAATGTATATTTCATAAGCCTTCATTTCTAAAAAGACAAAGAACACCTCTACAAGGATGGATCGACAGAAATAGACATTTTTTTGAAGTCGGTTTGTTTAAGAGTGTTGCATGCAACATTCCCCACACTGCAAAAAAAGGAATGTCTAAAAAGAAGAAAAAAAAACATTATATTTGAGGAAAATGGTACTTGAAACAAGTGAAACAGATGTGAACAGATGTATGAACACTTAAAATAAGAAAATAAACCAACAAATTTTTAAAAACTGTATTTTTTTTGTTTTTATCATGGTAAGAACCAAATAAGTTGCAGAGGAAGTACCACCGAATGGGGAGGGCTGAGTATGTGTGAACCCAATCCAGCTCCTGCTAAATGGACGGAGGTTCAATCTTGCATAAAGATATGATCTCTGCATTTACAAAGCTAGTTGAGCACGGCACATGTTAGTCATCCATATCTCGCCCCACATTGAATTCCCCCATCAGCATATCTCTTTTGCTTATTGCCATAGCAACTTACGCTGAGTAATTCCCAAATCAGTGAAGATTTGGGATTTACACTGTAAAGACTTAAAGCTGAGGCTTTTCAGTTCTATAGGCAAGTCTAAAATAATACACCACGCAATAAGATTATTTGCAGGGATGCACCGATGCCCATACTGGTATCGGTTAAAATTCAAGAAATTTATTTAGCCATTTGTGCATAACACATAGGAACTCTTGTGCGATCGTTCCTAGAGTCAGATATATATTAAAAAAAAGACAAGACAGACACATAATTCTTTAAAACTATAAAAAGACACATACATGTACAAATGTACAGATATAAAAAAATGCATAAAAACCTTATATAAACCCCAGGAGGCAATAAATACAATAAAATACACTGTAGGGAGGAGGTCAGTCATCATATTCATACATATACACACTTACACACATGCACACATCATATTGCTCTTTTATGTTGGCCAAATGCGTCACAGTGGCAGGGAAGAAGCTATTAAAGAATCGTGTTCTATGTGTGATCGGTCCGATACTGAGCGTGTTTACTTTTACTTGGACTCATAAAAGTGCTCCAATACAACCACGCCGATACCACTTTCCTGCAGCATGACGTTCACAGTGCAGCAGGTACGCGGTGGAGGAGTAATGTCAGCGCTGTGGAGGTTTTTCAAAATAAACTACGGTGACAAAAGTAACATTGGCTGCAAGTTACGTTTACGACACGGACGGATACGGATGGAGCGTTCTGTACATCCACCGCATACGTGGTGTACATATGTGATTCTGTGTGTTTGCCGGGAGCTTGCAGATGTGCACTCAGACAGAGAATGGAGCGGTACCACCGTGAACCGTGGAGGTAGCGGAACTTTATGGCAACAACCCTCAATATCAATATTAGTATCCACATTAGTATTACCTCCTCCATGTTTGTTACTTTTGACTTTCTTCTTCTTCACAAAAAATGTTTCTCTTCTTCATGATATTTGGCAAGTAGAGTTAATTAAGAGTAGCGCCCTCTGTTGGAAGTAAGTAAGAACTGTAATAATATTATTAAGTATTCATATCAGTACTCAGCATTAGTAAGTAATCAAATGTAAGTACTTGTACTTGGTCTGGGAAAAAAGTGGTATTGGTGCATCCCTAATTATTTATCCAAATAATTCCTAAAACACACTTTGAGGATGGGTTTCAGTTGACAGTTTAACTCTTTCCCCCTTAGACACCTACTAGGGACAACCCATATATATGTTATTAGGGAACATTTTGTTTTTCCAATGTGTTGTTTGTTTGTTTGTTTTTTCCAGTGGCTATAATTGTAACTACTTCAGCAAACTTCCGGAAAAAACAGTGAAAAGGCATCATTATTATAAATGTATTTTTTTTTTTATTATTATTTCCTAAAAAAATAAATAAATAAATAAATTAAAGATTAAAAAAACAAAAAAAAAATCAAAAGAAATAAAAAATAAAGAAAATAATAATAAAATTTAAAAATAAATATTAAAAATTAAATATGAAAAAAACTAAGAAAATGTATCATTTGATTCTATTGTTTGGCCTAAAATGGGTGGTGTCCACCTCCACCTATCTCAACATCTGTTACATTTGAAAAACAGAACCTGTTTTAATAATGGTCGTTAAATCATGTCCTAATGAAACAACAGAGGTGTTAAAACTTTTCTTTAAGGGTACAAGGGGTCGTCAAATGTCGTCTTTATGGGGAAAAGAGTTAAATAAACTATATAGATTGGGTTTCTTATTTGTCAGACAGATAGACAGATAGGTTTAAGTAAACCTCATACCATACATGGTCATTTCAGGCTTGAATCTCCTAAATCTGACATAGAAATGCCAGTCATGCTCCCTTGTTTACAAATGTGTCTATGACAGAGTCACACAACACGGTAAATGCAGTAATTTTCAGGAACACTTAAAGTAGAGCTTAAAGATCAACATTATATTAGGGTGTTTGGAGGGCTAATCCACCACAGTTGTTGGCAGCTGATGTTTGTTTAAGCTACATATGGAGCAGATGCTGTAGTCGGTATTTTTGGGTGCACTTCATGAGATTTTCGACTGGAAAACTTAGAGTGAATGATCAAAAGCGCAGCTAACGTGCTGGGACAAACTGACTAAATATACAAAGCAACTTGGACTGTCATCTCAAGTCAGTGCCGCTGAACTCACAGCTGTGTAGACAACCAGACAGCATATTCAAAAGGATTATAGGGACAGCTTTGTTGTATTCCATAGCTGCGTTTGTGTTATCAAATTGAGAAACAAACAACAATTTGACAACACAAAAAACACTGTTGTCCAAGGCCAGACTCACAGTTTATCCATGACTCATTTTGATGGTTAATATACAGCAGTGATATTACAGAATACACTATTAGAAAAGATTGAATTACTTCCCTGTGCAATCTTTTTAGACATCCATCTTTTGAGTCAAACTTTTTTTTTTTTTTAGTTGCTTTAATGGCAAATTACATTCTGCAGTCACCAGTTAATTCTTGTATATGAGAAAACTGTCTGAATATTTAATTCTGCTTAGCATTTCTTTAAAAAAAACCAAACATATTCATTACTTATCAACATTGAGCAGCTAGTTCTAATGTACTTGTCATTATCAAAAGTTTCATTATTCTCTGGTCTAAATGTTGGCACAAAATACCAAACTTTAACGCTAGAAAGTGTCACAGTATATGATTATTTGTTTAATTTTAATATGTAAGCTATAAGATGTCAAACCCGTAATAAATCTATTCAGCAACATCTTGACAGAAGAGCTTGAAGGGCTTTTCCTGTCCCCTACTTGAGATACCAATTTCGATTAAGAATTAAGAGACAGAGCTTACATAAACAAATGGAACTATATTCCGCAGTCTAATCCTATTTAAGTTCAAGGCTCTTGGGGTTCTGGAAAGAAAACCAGAAGTGCTTGCCAGTATTTTTTTTTTCAGACTACACTCTAAAAAAAGACATAGAGAACATCAGCTGCCTTCAATGAAACGACGGTTCTTTTTGTTCAGAAAGGACAACAACTCCTCAGTCTTCTGTAGGTGTGAGTATGTTGTTTGAATTTCAAAGTTGGGTGAAAGTCCCATAAAGACCCAAACAATCATCAACAACCAAAACAACTGACTAACCTACACTGTTAAATATCTGTTGATCCACTAATCTAATCAATCCACGTAAACAATCGGCGTCAAATATTTTTTCATCTTTTCATGGTCATCAAGTCATGGTCTCATTTTAATGTTTGAATATTCATTATTTCTACCACATGTTTTAAGTTTTCTGTTCTTATCTCTTTACTCTGTTGTGTTGTTTCTATGTTTTAATGTCTTTACTTGTATCTTGCTTATTTTAACTGCATCCTGCTGTTGTGCCCTTTACTTTGTAAAAAGCATTTTGTAAACTCAGTTTTTAACCCTTTAACTTTCTGCTTGACCATATGGTTTAGCACATTTTGAGTCACTGTAATTCAATAAATGGGGTACCTAACTTATTTGAACCCAAATGAGCCAAGAAAGATGAAAATCACTAAAAATATTTTAATTGTTTTTGGTGAAAATATAAAATATATGAACACTTTTTTTGTGTATTATAGTATAAGAGGCCTTCCTGAACACAATTATACCATTTGATACCACAAAAATATTTAAATTAGATATGTAATAATTAAAAAAAACACAAAAAAACCATGCTCAACCAAATGATTGATTTGTCACTTTATGGGAAGAATAGGAAATAATTGATTATTTGTTATTAAATCAATACCTCTGTTTATATGTTGAAATGTTAAACATTTGGTGGTTGTACATCATGAATATATTGAAAGAATGAACTTGACACTTTCCAAGTTGATATTAAGTGTGGTTAAAAAAAATAATCTATCAATTACTCACCCAATTAGAAATGCAAACTTTTTTTTTCATCAGGTTTTTCGTGGTGGGGTAGTTAAAGGGTTAAAGGTTCTATATAAATAAAGCTATTATTATTATTATTATTATTGTTATCAGATAGGACCCATTTGGATATTCAGGGGCTCCAGTTACTAAGGAAACACCATAATCTTCTACAACATTGATTCACCAGTAAAACCCATGGAGTTGGATCAGTGACAGTTACACACTGGATTTATGTTCAGTTAATGATATATTTTTCTGAAAATGTTACTTTTTTGTCAGTTTTCTCTGTTTTTGATGTAATAGCATCAACTAAAATCCGAGCTTTCATGAATGTTAATGTGATCAATAAATGAAATATAGGAAAATACATGATTTTCACTGAAAATATGCAAAATACAGAGGATACTTACAGTCGCAGAAAAAATTATTAGACCATCAGAAGTCATCAGAAACAACGGATATGTAATCAAGTACTAACTCCTGTGTGTATCAAATGACTAAAACAGACAGGAAAAAAAAACATGGAACATCTAAAAGCAGTGTTATTGGCAGTACAATGTCATAGCTAATGATGTAAGATGTGACTTTGGTTATTATACAAAAACAAAACAAAACATGGAAAATGGCTAGATATCAGCTTTTAAATTAAACTCTTATGAGCTATTTTTGTTGTTATCATTATGTTTGTCCAAACAAATGTACCATTAGTTATACCAGACATTAAAATGAACAACAAATTAAAGAGAACATACTGTAGGGTGGTCTAATTTTTTTTTTTCCGTGACTGTATGATGAATGGTGATAAATCCCTTAAGAAAAGTTAAATGGAGAGAAAAAATATACTTGGAAACTGCCATAAAAGTAGCACTGAGTCTTTTTGAGTTAAAAAATCTAAAATAAATTGCAAATACATAAGTTTAGAGGAGATGAGAGATGGATTAATGATCCATTAAAAGACATATTTAAGTATTTTAGGGGTTATGATGTAATTTTCTATTAAGATTATGGTGACCGCATAGTAGATTTATGATGTTCTGTTACATAAAGAAAGTGGAAAAGAAAGAGTATTAAACACGATGGGTGCAAAAATTTTCTCAGACTATCTTCAAACTACAGAAAACAAAACGTCGATCCTCACAGAAAACACACTAAATAAAAACCCTTCCATCCTCAGCTATGTTTTGAGCAGCTTAAAAACCATTGATAGAATTCTCTCTATCAAAGCTCAAGAGAAAAATATCACTTCCTGACCTCTGCGCTGGTCAAACCAATCTCAAACAGTGGGATTCTCGGCTTTAATAGGTACTCGAGCTGTGGTTTGCAGCCCAGTGGATTCATCAGGAAATGTCAAGGTATATTTCATTCATCAAGATTCTTCATCCTATCAAACTAAACAGTAAATCAATTGGTATTTCAGGTCCTTGAACTTGCCCTTTAGCCAGAGAGCTGGGACCCTTTGTTCTCAATGGTGGAAAAGGAACATGCAGGTTGTTCCAATACATTATTCCTGACTGTATTTTGTAGTAAAAAAAAATCTAAATAGCGGATTATGTCGGAGCAATACATTGCATTTCCTATCCCGTGGAGGCAATATGTATTTGAATCACACTGTCCAAAAAAACACATCTTTTCATAAATATATTCCACCCACATTAGGCTTCCTGTCAAGGCAACCTCCAGTGATCGCTAAGTCTTCTCATTTTCCATTACCACCCTTCATTGCTGTTAAATTAATACTGTAGTTTCTGGTAAATAAATTGATGCTTAAGTCCATAATGAACTGTGAGTGTCCGTGTCTGTTTAGATACAAGTGCATGGCCATCAAAAAGCGAGGGATCAGAGAGGTGGAGAACAAAATGGGACAAATTTGGTTGGAGAGAGGAAGGGTCCAGGGGATCTTGTACCTTCCTGTCCAGTAATGTGGGCTTGCTAGGTGGATTAACAGCCATCTTAAGCTGAGTGCTACAGATTGTCGGGATTTAGGGATTTGGTAGGGAGGGATTGATGGTAGCGCGTGTAGATCGGGGTGGAGATTGAGAGCAGATGGCTGTGATTTGGGCATGATTATCCAGCCGTTATTGTCACTGATCTCCATCATCCTGTTTCATTTTCTCAGGAAGTGCAGCTCATCTCAGACAGAGAATCCAACTGCCCCAATCCCAGGCAATAGACTCTATTAATGGAGGATTAAAGGTAGCTCGTCCACTGTTTTTTGGGAGTTTCTCTCCTGACCTCACCACGACAAACTTTCTAGCATCATCCTATATCGCCAAATGACACAAGCCACAAGTTAGATGAAAAATTAGTTTATTGATAAGTGTAGAAACATAAAATATACAGTGCGTCGGTTGTCAAAAGGGTAAGAGTAGGGGCATGTTGGCATGAGTGCTGAAACTGTTGGTGGCTGGAGAGATTTAGATCTTAACTGGCTAAGGCAGGTGAGATGAGGGCAAATCACAAAATTAGATCACAGTCTTTCTGAAGGTTTTTTCCCCCCTTCTTTTTTTTTTCCTTTAGAGAAGGGCTGCCAAGGGATAGGGGCCAAAGTGACTTGCCAAAGAAGGAAATTAATTTGAAGCTATAGCAAGAAGGGAGTGTTGGAAGGCAAACAATATTAATCTCAAACATGAGCATATGTCATTGGGGTGTTTCTTGGCACTGTGAAGTCCATTAACAGCCAGTTTCTATCAAGTGCAATGGTTTGTCCAAAGCCTAGGTCGCAATAAGGTCAACCAATCTTTCTCACATGGCACATTTAAAACAAGGTTAATCCTTGTGCTGTCTCTGCCTTATAGAGGGCGCACTAATCTGAGTGCTCCATTAAAAGGCTCGGGAAGGTTAACTCAAAAGCTTTAGAGCGGACAGAAATATCTGCTTTAAACTGACATGCCTACAAACTCATTCTCATACGTGCACGCCTCTTTTCTTAACATTTATAAATGGAAGATAGTTGAGGTACTTTGTCGAATTCCATTGTTTTACACTGTGTATGTTATAGAGGCTGTTTCCACTGAAAATAGTAGCAGCCAGTTTCATTCATTTTCACCCGTTCTTTGCTCTAATTACTTCAGTTCCAATTGAATAGCTACAGGACTGTGAAGTAAGTCAATTAAACTCATGTGCCCTGCCTAGTTTGGTCTTCACTTTTCACTCTTTAAGTACATCATATAATTTCAGCAGCACTTGAAAAATACAACAATTTTATAACCACAGGTGGGCTTATTTAACAATAAAAATACTAAATGATAATGCAAACAGGAATCTTTAAAAAGAAAAAAAAATCATTCACACAGAATTGTAATTTCTCTGTCGCCTTGCCTGCGGTGCCACGTACATGTAGGATTGGTTTGGCAGAGTGACACTATGTAGTGTAAAATGTATGATTGATCCCGACCCAATCTTTATGACAGGACCCTCTGTGAGAAAAGGCTGCTGGCATAGTTTACACCAGTATGGGGTGTAAGTAAGTCTCCCACTACTACGACCATTAACACAATCCACATTTGATGATCAGAGCGTGGTGTGTACATGCATGTGTGTGTTGCTCGGTGATATACAAGGCCAAGGGCGAATGACAAACACAGGAGCTCTAAATTTGAAGTTAGTGGCACCTTAATAATGAGAGTTAGCGGGCATGATATGGCGCTGGCAGGCAAGATTACAACCCCCCGACTGTATGGCCGTCTGTGCCACATCCACTGTATTACTGCCACAGCACCACTTTAGTCAAACAAAAGTGAAAGCGTGGGTTCCAAGTTAGCACAGTTGCCACTGCTGCTGAGAGTGTCGCCAGTTGTTGAGACTCGCTTTTGTCTTTCTACCGCCTCCTTTCAGCCATTCAAGTGGAAAAAAAGAAGAAAAGTTTGTATAGCTGTGTGACTTCAATGTCACATTGTCAGGGAACTGTTTAGCTACTTGTCAGTGCAGATTATTTCTAATGCTTCAGCCAACTGTTTCAATGTCAGCACATTCAGTAAACAACATGATATATTTTCTTCAGACTTAAAACGGTTTTCAGAAATTATTAGAAGAACCCAAAGACTTGAATCTCTGTTGTATTTTCCAGTTCTTACATGACCAGTGGACTGAATACTCAGCTTTTCTAATGAGAAAAAAGGACAAGAATGTTGAAGCATCTGTTTTAAAGACTCATTATGAGGCTTTTGAATTAAGATGAAGCTGAAAACCTTTCCTTGATGGATCTTTTACAGCTGCTACAAATACCAGGTAGAGTGCCTACCAATGTCAATAAAACATGTTAAGCAGGGGTTAAATTTCCTTCCACTTCACACTAAATATGCCCTTAAGTATGATATGATATGGCATTGAGGGACACTGATATTAAAGCTTCAGGCTGTTTTTGCCGTTTTTGTTTTCAACCTTGGGAAGGCACTCTAAGTCTGTGCTATAGGAATAGAAGCATTATGCTAATGAGAGCTTGCCCTGTGAAGAATACATTTGCTGTTGGAAAACATTTTGGCTTCCGCCTTGGGAGCTAATTGAGTACTCTGACAATGCAGTGCTTGGCTGGTTCACGTACACACAGGGGTGGAAAATTCAATTTCGCAGCAGGTTCAGAGCACTCTGCAAGGAGAAGCGAAAGAAAGAGGGGTGCCTGGATTAAAGAGTCTGAGCTGGCTCTGTAACTCTGTGTCTGGCTCAGTGGGCATATTCTTTTCATTACACTGTTGTGTTTTATTGTTTTATTGACCAGTTGACACTGAGACTGAACATGTAAACACACAGTACAGGCTCTATTTAGCATATTTTATTTATATTTATTTATTTTACTGTTTTTGATTAAAATTGTCATGTTGCAAACTTTTGACATTTGCCACATAATAATGACAAAATGTTAATTAGTAATCAGAGCCACAGAAGATTAATGCTAACATTTAACTTAACATACGTGATGCTATTTCCATCTTACTATCAACCTGTTTTTGTGTCTTTTAAAAATTGCTGACTGTTTAGTAAGTTGGCATACCTTTGTTTGTCATTCAGACCAATAAACTGAAGCTGAACTCCAAGCAAGGCTAAATGAGTTTTGTCGTGGATAATGGGGCTTCTCACAGGATTGTTAATGTCCTTATGACCTTTTATTCTACCTCTAGCGGTGGCCAAAATGTTTACAACTGAAAGATATTACATAATCATGTTGGCAGATTTCCATTAGAGGCATATGTCGTGCAAACTCATGCTCCTAAAGAGATTAAATCCATTTGGAATGCAGGTCATTTTCAACCGTCACCTTCATTTGGAGTGTTGGAAGTCAGATTTATTAGGAATTCTACAGAAATTATCAAAAACTGGCATACTGTCATTTCTGAAATTTAATATTTTATTGCATAAAAATGGCATTATTATTAATATAATTATTATTCTATGATGAAGGGTGACTGTCCAGCAGATCTTTATCCAGAATCCCTGTACTTACAGTATGAACCTATTAACTGTATGAATTAAGCCTATTGGGACTCTTAAGTAATTCTTTATTTAAGGCCGACACAATGGAATGGGTTCCGGTTAAGCCTCTACACAAAGCGGCAGACAGATACGCAGATAGCTACATGGTATTTGTATTCGTATCATACTGCACAAGTATGTATTGCATGTGACAGAGTGACCCAGCTGGTGTCGCTGGCCTGGACCCCCACCCAGCAACAGCACTGGGGTCAGTCCTAGTCATATAAGATTGCTCTCTATGCCCGTCTTGCTGATATAGCGCAGACAGAGGGCACAAAGGAGGCCCAGAGCCCAACGAAAACTGGGAGGAAATGAATGCTAATCACATTGACTCAAATCATACCCTCACATGCACATACTGTAAACTAACTCAGAAAATGTTATACATGATAGACACCAACATGAGGCCACTTTAGAGATTAGCTTGTTAGGAATGATTGTGCATTTCCATGTTTATTTGCATACTTGCTTTTTTTTTTTTTGTTTGTCAGTTTGAATAGGACATCAGAGTGAAATATTTCCACAATTAATAATTAAAAGTCGTATTTGTCTGTGATGCTTTGTTGGTATAGCTTACTGATCCCAGCAAACAAAGGCGTCAGTCAACACAGTGAAGAAAGTCGCGGAAAAGAGGATGTTGAGAAGAAAAAAAAAAAAATCATTGTACTTTGAAGGCAGGGTTACAACACACTTGGGACAGCCTGCAGATAGCTCATTGTCATCAACATAGACACGGCCTTGATCAAAGGTACACACTGGCCCCATTGTTTGCACCTGTGTAAGGGAGGGAATACTTCCTGCAGTCCTCCTCAATGCTAAGAAATCTATTTCTTTCTATTCCCCTTTGAAAGAAACAGAGCTGAATCAAGTCCTTGTCTGACAAATTAAAATCTGTGCAAAGACCAAAGAGCTGTTTAGTACACATTGATTTTGGGCCTTCAACACATTGACTAAAGCCATATTTTCTCACAATAGTTTGTTGTTAGAGGAGAATTTTTTTTACACACCTTAACTGTGCTGTTTTGTTTTTTTTTTCCCTAGCATTATAATTACTCACAGAGCTTGGTAAAGGTTTAAATTTGCATCTCCACTCAATACTACACCTTTAGAGCAGGGGAAATTAGCTGGTGGGCTTTTCTGTGCTGTGCTGAACTTAGTTACTTGCTAAATGACTCTTAATTCAGGGAGTCCTTTTCACTCTTCGAATACCAAGCAATTAGCATTAAATGCTAGGGGTGCTATAGAATGTGCTTTAGAACAGCGGTGGGACTGTAGAGTCTGTAGAGGAGAGGACGAGTGATGTTAATTTCAGTACGGGGGTGGCCAGTCGTGGGAGGACAATGATGAGATGGCAAGCTTTTTTTTTTTTTAACATTTTCAGCTAGTGTGCAATATCAACTGTGTACCTGGCTTTACTGAAGGCATTACTAGAGGCAATTCACTATCTCTTGTCTCATTTGCACTTTATGCCAAAAGTTTCTATGTGGGTAGCCTTCGGTATTGTTAATGATGATGCTTTTTGGCTACAAACCAACAAGTCAGTAACACTGTTCTGTGCATTAGAAAGAAAGGCTGAGACCAACTAGGGCATCTCATAGCAGTCAGAGTCAACAGAATAAAACATTCGGAAAAAAAAGAGTCCATCTGCTGGTCTGGTTGATGATAGGGGTGAGTGGCACAGTTGTCTGCTTTTCCGTCTAAAAGGTTAGAAGGTCTGTGACATTTCTGCCATATGCAGCAGCCAAGCCGGGGCAATGAGTGGGCAGATGTTTTGTATCTGTTCATGTTTCAGAAATAAATGTAGATCAATACTTAGACGATTTAAAATAGCAGTATTCTGTCCTATACTGCACCTCCAAGAAAGCATTAAAAGCTGAAGTAAGGTAAGGAGGACAGAGACGAAGTCAGTGTTCCTTACTGTGTTTTCTCACATCCCCTAAAGACATAGTGTTGTGCCATCAGTCATCTATTTGCTTCACTGTCACACAGGCATATGTTAGAGTTGTCCTGTCATGTTGCATTTCGTGAACTTTAAGATGCCCCTGACCTGCTTTGTGTCACCAGAGGGCGAGAAAGCTGCGGGGTGGGATGATGGGATGAAGACTGGTGCGCCTCGTCCCAGCATGAACCTCAAGGGGCAGGTGTAAATAAGTACACATGTGACGTGCAGTCATGTTAATACTTACATGTTGCTATTTCCTTCGTTATATTTTTGCTGTCATACTATGCTCCCCTAGCATGTTCTGGTTCAGTTTTCCAACTCTCACTCCAGCCATGTGACTTAATCAGTCTGACAGACTCTGGGTGCCTGGGGAAAGTCTCTCTCTCCACGGTCCCCTTTCTCCTCAAGTTTACGCTCTCTGTGACAAACTCATTCTGGCACCTTTCGAAATGTAGTGCTCTCTGTTGGATGGCCCGCTGTGGTCTTTTCACACTTGTACACATATGCATATACACAAAGAGTAAATGCACAAACCCTGTAAAGTGCATGCAACACACATCATGCACAGATACACACAGGTACATGCGAGATCACACACCAACGTGAACGTATGAGAGGACATAAATAGACACAGAATGTGACTAAAAGCACCATGTACACTATCCCCCAAGCACACATATTATGCTTTGCACCCCTCTCCCCTAGGTGTCCTCTCTGTTCCACTTTAAGTGCTTACTCAAACAGCTTCCCTGCATAAAGAGAAAGCAGTTCTCCTTATTGGTTTATTGTTGTTGAGTGGCATTCACAATTAGTTTTCATTGGAGTCTTGTGGTGTCTGACCTCTTGAATTTGTTTTCAGAGCTCATTATAAAAGCAATGGGATTCTTCATCCACGGTGCCTTCTAACCTTGGCTCGGGTCCAGTACATTCATGCTAACATAGTGGACTAGAGAGAACTTGAGGCTGTAGTTAAGGACCCCCCTTTGTAAGGCTCAGATGCTCCACCGTTTAATTCAACAACACAACGGCACCCCCGTAGCTCCTTCAGCTATTAAATGTCATTCTTCCTTTCGTTGCTGCTATTTTGGAACCTGATTAAACTTGGACAGAAAGCCTGTTGTAAAAGGTGCAATGATATCACAGAAAATAAAAAGTAATGGGATTGTAAGACTGTGTTATTATTGTGTGATCACATCACCTATTTCTGAGTGGTTTGTGGAGAATGTATGAGTGGGTGAGCTAGATTGTAAGAAACCTCTTATATCACAAGAGTCTAATAAGTGAATCAAACAAAAAAAAGGTCTGGAACCAAGAAAATACCCTACATACTTTGAAAAAAGTGTAGAAAAACTCAGGATAGCCCCCTCCCTTTCGGCTTGACCTTTAGAGTGTCATATTAATGAAGTCTCTGAGTACTGCTTCGATTAGCTCTGCCTGCATTCTATTAAACGGACATTACTGAGCTAGTGACTCTGATTGGTGTCTGTTCTCAGAAATGCCATGTTTGCTTTGCAATCTTAAAACGTTTGTTTTTTTTCTCATTAAATGTAACAGTTACAGTGTGTCTGGCTGTTGTGAATTGATCTTATACAGAAAAAAATGGAAGTCGGGTATGTGGGACAAAGGTTTTTTCCAGGGTTGGAACACTGGTGGGGGGTTCAAGGGGATAAAACAAAGCAAAACTAACTTTAGAAATGTTTTAAATCACATAAAATTGTATTTTTTTGTATTATTATCATACACTAATACAATGAATGCAATTTAACATCACTAATGGAACCAAAGCAAAGATTTGGCCCCAGTTATGGCATTGAATTCCATTGTATTCCAAATAATTTAACAATAGAAACAGCAGGACATAGTAAAGTTATAGGCCTATGTTGGACAACTTTGTGTGATTCATTCAATTACTGGCTGTGTTCCGCGACAACTCAAAGGTATTTAATATTCAAGGCATGTCGTAATACATTCCATACCTTCTGTCGCTGTCCCTGTTGTTATTCATACAGACTCAAATGCTGCTTGAACAGACAGTTGTCTCTTTATGATTAGACTTTAGTCCAGTTTAGATTTAACTCCCATTACCATATAGACCATCGTAATAAGTAGGTAAATCCACCATTGAAATAGCTCACTTTTTGTTCTTTTTTTTTTCACTTTATATTTTGACTTGTCCTTCCTTTTGTAACTTTCTTCCCCAAGAAAATGTCACAAAGTTGGAGTGGTCCATTTAGATTTTCTGACCTGTATTTCCTCCAAAGATGGACACATATCATCCTGATAGCACCTGACAAATGTTTCCCCCAACATTCCATTTCACCTCCTCCCATCTCTTGTCGTTCTCTTCCACATGCCTAAGCATTTTAATGACATAGGCTTGCAGGCCTGGTTGAATTGATGGAGCAATGGTCCTGTGGAGCATGACAATTGGCAGACTTTCTCTTTTTTTTTTTTCTGGAAGGCAAAACAATGAATATGGGAGTAAGAAAAAGAGAGAGGGAGACTGGAGATTTTAAAGAGCCAGATAAGGAACATGTGTTAGGTCGTCTAAAGATTTCCTCATTATTCTACATTTACAACAGAAGCGATGATGAGAATAAAATACTTCCCATTTCTAGACAGTGGTAATTTGGCCATTTAATGTTATTCAGGCCCGGCATCCTTTCATCCTCTGTTTTTGTGCTAATTTTATCCATTTTTCCTTTTATTTTAAGGCTGATGATTTGCGCTATTTCCATTAAGCTTTGTTTGTTCACAGCAATCTGTTGCTGTAATTTATTAGAGCTGTCAGTTTAAATGATGTGGCATGCCGACATGGCCCAGCAAATAGCGGCTCCCCCTTCCTCTTCTCCTTTTATGGAGAGCTGCCCTAGTTTTTTTTTACAGAGAGGAAGAGGGAGACATTACAATTAAGGTGGCGACATCGACCCCCTGGTGGCCATGCTCAGGGACCAGATGTCCTGTCAAAGAGATGCCGGCCTTCACCTCAAGGGAGCTCTGGGTTGAAATCTGGTTCATGTCTCAGTGGGGGAACACTACTGCTCTTGTTCTATCATTAATTCAAGGATAACAGATTCTGGATGTATCTCTTCCTTTTTTTTTTTTTTTTTTTCATTGTGAGCCTTTCAAAAACAGAACTTCCTCATTTACTGTAACTTCCCACTCCACCCAGGATGCGCTCTGTTAAAACGATCAGGATCAACAATCACTACGAGAAACTTGATATAAGAGTGTTTTGACACAATAGAAGGTCATAGTGAGTTTACGCACTGGAATAAATGATTCGGTGGTTGTGTAGATTTTACTTAATGTATTAGGTATAATATATTCAGTGTAATTGTGTCTTTGATTTTGTAGCATTTAACTCATTGTAGTTGAAAAGCACTTCCTGCCAAAGTGTTTTTTTTTGTTGTTTTTTTACAGCAGTGGGCTATCATCTAAACACAAGACATTTGAAAAGGGACCAGAATGCACTTCTTCTTCCCCATTGCTCATCTTGTACAATTCTACCTGGTTGGCTAAGGTAAGGAAACTTGTTGTCGGTTACATTGACAACTAACCATATGGTACTTATTCTAACATAGCTAATTAAACATCAATATTACCTGGGTACAGTAACGTTAGCTTTATTGCTAACACCCTTAAGCTCGTAGCTACTCGCTCTCACTTCAGCCTAACAACATCGTCTTTTTCACCAAATGTCAGACATTAAACTAACTTTTATAACACAATTATAATAGTTGGCCAAATGTTCACCTGTGGCTCAGGAGGCAGAGCAGGTTGTCCTGTAAGAGAAAGGTTGAAGGTTCAAATCCTGGTCTGTCTTAGTCATATATATAATGTTTTTAATTCCATATTATTTTGGATAATATTATTTATTATCCTACTGGGCTTAACTTATGTCTCATATACCGAGCACTTTATGCCTTTCCTTAGGTAATAACAATATGTATTTATTACAATTTTTTATTGTCTATTACTGAAAACTTGCACTTTATATGAATTTCTGACTACTGGACCGCACTATGCACTTTTGAACATTTTTAAG
>JAPTGZ010000006.1:12849231-12860507 GCA_029814645.1 Fowleria isostigma
ATTCCCTGTTTATAAATTTATATGCTCTAAAATTATATGATCTTGTCGACCTTAATACTCTAATATTAATGTATTACGCCCATGCCCATATGCTTCCATATAATCTACAGGAAATGTTTAAACCAAGGCATAGTCATTACTATTTAAGGGGAACTAAAATTTACAAGACAATCAAGTGTAGAACAAACATAAAAAGCCAGTGTATCTGTGTTCGAGGGGGTACATCTGTGGAATAATCTGGATCAGAACCTAAAAATGTCTTCTTCAGTTGGTGCATTCAGAAAGATATATAAATCTACTATAATAACAAAATATAAAACATTATTGGAAGAAGTGAATACCTAGTTATGATATAGAAGAACTGCATAAAGTAACAAATTATTGTCCAATGTCTATCTGTGATTAACACAGACTATTATGATTAGGCTATTTGTCATATTTATTAATAATTGTACTTGTAACAAATACTTAAGCTATATAAACATTACAGTTTGATTATATTAATCTGATTTTGTTTGTAGTGTTTATAAAAGTGTACAAGTGTAAAAGTTTATGCATGGATGTTTTTTTTTTTTGGTTATTGTAAAGAAAAAAAGGTGTGTTGGCAAAGGAAGTTGAATTAATTTAATTGTTATTTTGTGATAAGGGGTGGGAGTCTATAAGTTGTGCTTCTTGCCACTCCTTTTCGAGTGCCCAACATTTTGTTTGTCTGTGTTGTATTGTTCTTTTTTGTTAGATGATTTTGTGCGCTCGAAATAAAAACGACTAAAAAAAAAAAATTCCCACCCCTGATCTATATGGTCAGCAACTTAAATATGGGAAAATATTATTATAAAGTATTGTATTATTAATATTTATTTTTTACTTTAGGTCAAAAAACTTACTAAGTATACAGAACACATTTGATGAACATATCTAATCCTTTGGTTTGGTCATATTTTTATTTTTTTTTTTTTATTTTAAAGAGACTTTGTTGACACGTTGTATTAGTATTTCTGAGTTTATTGGCAGGTAAAATTACCTTTATTTTCAGTATTTTATTTGCATTTTGCTAATGTGGATATAACCATGGAAGGGCCAGAGCAGGCTGTATGACAGAAAATAAAGTTAAGGACTCTCTGTCAATTCTAAGTCTGCTGTCATTATTTTATGTAGGTTTATTTTGTCAGACTATGTCATGGTTATAAAATAATGATTCTTCCTCACTATAGCGCAGTGACTGAAAAGTGGATCCGGGTCGGCGTAGTCTTTATAAACCGTGATTAAAACACATTTCATATGTTCCGTTGTCTGACAACAGAACTGGAAAAAACACGTGTAAATGAGAATAGCTTTATTGTCAGAAATCACAGAGCCAGAGTAAAAAGCTGAGTTCAGGCTATTCTATATTTTTAAACACATGGGAAAGAGACGAAGAGGAGACGAGGGGTGACTCTTCAGGCTGGAGAGCGGTAATGAGGAGATGAATGTTCGGTAATGACAGGTGAGGATGAGGTAATGAGGGAGAGAGGGAGTCTTCGGGCGCATGGGGAGGGGTGGCAAAGAGGATTCCTCTGGTTAGTATATGAGGATGGAGAGGATTAATCTTCAGGCTGGCAAGAGGGACTAGCAATGAGGGGATCTTGAACAGGAAAATTAGGAGGCAGGGTATGGAATCTTCAGGCAGGTAAGTAGTGGGTGATGAAGTTAAATCTTTGGCATGTGAGTACAGGAAGATGGAGAGGGGGTTTTTGGATGTAAGACGGTGAAGACTTGGGAGAAATATGAGTTAAAAGCCTCCTGGTGTAAAACATATGACATATATAGATAATTGCAGGGAAAAGTGTAGTTGTATATAATGGCAAAAATGCTGAGCAAATGAAATTGGGATACATACAATAGCTATACAGAATTCTAAACTTAGCCTGGGTAGTCATTCCATATAAGAGACAAAAATAAAACTTAACCCATAAAGGCCAGGATCATTTATTACAATATACTCCCCTCTATATGTTGCAGTTTTCAGTGAAAACCAGGTATTTTCCTATATTTAATTTGCTGATTATACAGATATGTATAAAAACTCCGAGTAAATACAAAGCACTCTTTCATCTGCAGTTAGTCCAGAATGCAGCAGCATGGCTTTTAACCCTTTATAGTTTCCTCATATAGACAGACTCTGAAATTCAAAATTGTGACTTTAGTGTGTTAATGGTGGATATAATAATAAGATTTTATTACTTGTGTGAAATTGCTCAACATTTTTTATTATTTTGTATAAAAATCAAGGTCAATGAAGTCACTATATTTGGTTTCTTGCCCATAAGTGGCAAAAAGAAAAAAAAAAACCCAAGAAGTATATTTAAAAAATGCAAGAAAAACACATGTAAGCTGCAGGAAACATGTATTTTAGAACATTAAAACATCACTTTTAGAACAGCACAGTTGTGTAAGTACTGATTCAGACACCAAATGGGTCATATCTGATGATCATGAATAGATAATAAACTGCATTTTACACCAATTATTTACATGCATTAATAAGATTAGTAGATCACCAGGTATTTAACATTTTAGATCAGTAGATGCATTTGGTTGGCAGTAGATGTTTGGGTCTTTATGAGTTAAGCATCATCAAAAGAAAAAAAAAAATATCAGGGTAAACCTACTTGAACAGTCTGTGGACAATCAGACATCATGCAGTTCTTGAAACACACTAGGGCTACAAGCCTTGTAACAATCTGCCGAAGAAGGAAAGAGAAAAGGAAGGGTAGGCTGCTTGTGCACATGAGTTAATTGTGGAAATTGGCAGCAGGAGAGTGTGGGCGGAGACCAGGTGAACAGAACGACGTCTGAATGGCTAAGACCAGCTGTCCGCAGCCTGTGAAGTACTAAAGTGTCAATGAGGCAGTTAAATGAGACAAAACTTTAGCTCTGACCTTTGGAACAAGTTCATTATTGGCTTAGATAAAAAGTACAGATTCTCATGCAAAAAAAAAAAAAAAAGAAAAAAGTATCACAAATGTGGGCACACTACAATGTGCTGCTAATGTATTTTCAATATACTTTTTTAAAAACTTACTGAACATGGTCAAATCTGCAAAAACTGGCCCTAAAAGTATCATTAGATTAAGGAGCTATCTAAGTTATAACAAATGTGTTGATCCATGGGGAATCCATCGATGTGGTAGTTTGCTGTTGTGCATTTGTGCTTGTTGTACCACATTTGTCCAGCGGTCACCGCCAAAGCATTCTGGGTACAGCAATGTAGTTTTTTTTGTTTTTTTTTCATATTTAACCTTTATTTTACCACAAAGTCCATTGAAATAAAGGCTGTTTCTCAATACCATGAATGCAGAATACGGTCTTGTGAACTCAACAACTACGGTCTCAATAAGAACAGTTCCAGAGAACGGACTTCCTAAGAACGGAAGTCTCTGTAATAGGAACGGCTGTACTTGTGAACTTTCCTCCCTCTCTCTACTGGATTTCTGCCATTGACTCCAATGTATTTTCCTCAAGTCACCACAATGTCACTCAATTTGATTTCAATACATTTGTAGTAGTATTTACATTTTTCAAAACTGTAATACGTATCGTTGGCACAGCTGGGCACTGCTGGCTGCCTGGTGGAATCCCGGCAGGTGGCTTATTCTGCCTCTCGCTTGTATCACATTATCTCGTTCTGATCATTTAGTCAAAAATATTTCTGAATTAAGCTTTCACGTAAGCCACCATAGTATTTGAGAGTGGCATGAAGTACAGCCACTAATTGATCAGAGAGTTGTCATTCTGTCATTGTGTCAGCAATGCACAACATGCCATTAAAAAAAAAAATGATTTAGAAGTTTACCGTAAATATGGCAGGAGGCAAATCCATGACAACAGTCCGCAAAACAACACCGGGGTTGGTCAAGGACGTTTTGAAATTTCTATCCTTGGTAGATGAAAAGATTCACTGTAACCTTGATGGGGCAAAATGCAATGAGCAAGTTTATCAGCAACTCTCAGAGCAGATGTCATGGAAGTTACGTCATTGTGATTCTTTTTTCAGATTCTTTCTCTGATTTGACAATGGTCGTAATGCTGCTGTGCGCCTTACGCCGGTCAGACCCCTCTCCTAATTCTTGACCCATCTCACAATGTACTAACTGTCATGTCTCAATTGAGTTTGTCTTAATTTGGGACTTTATGTTGAAGTTTTTTTTTTTGTCAGCATGACCCAGTGTCCCATCTACTGGGCTTAAACGTTGTTTTTTCAGACAAAGTGTAACGCTGTCCTTTTTTTCCTCTCCTATCCAGATGTGTCTTTTTCCTTCTTTGATAAACCAGAGCGCTGCCCAAGTAGCGATCTGGCAGTTCTTCCGTCCTGTATCCCCCTTGTATGCGCTATTGTCTTCATGTTATTCTCGGATGGTTGTAACTAGCAAGACGAGTCTACCAAGTCACCTTGATGTCCAGGTACTTTGAAGTCGGTAGTATCCTGAAAATGGAAACGGTCTCCACAGATAGTACCTGTTACCCAAGTCGAGTCGAGCTGGTACCATGAAGTGGGAACACGGCATTAGTAGCAGTAATACAATCTTACATTTTACTCCATTTTGGTAAAAACTGCCCAGACAAAAAAAATCTTCAGACCCATTGCCCATGAAAGAGGATGTGTCCAGATGTGAAACCCAATGACAATGTAACCTCAGGTCACCTAGTCACCAAAAACATATCAATCTACATACATACTGATTTTGTTGTGACGTTTAAAGACACAGAATACATCTAAATGGCAAGACTGTTGGGTCCATAAACTATTAGCATCTTATTTAAGCAGGTGTTGCCTGGGTAAATGGAAGTGAAGGAGCTCCCTAGCACCCTCTATTGACCAGCCACCATTAAATAAATGTTGTAGGGTCTCTGGCACCCCTAAAAAGGCCTTAATTTATGACTGTTTACAGGCTGCTTGTTTACATGAAATGGCTTAAAGGCTTTCTCTGTCATTGCCTGCAGTAAATGAGTCGCCATCTGCTTTGGAGTCTCTATATCTTTGAAACACACACACACACACACCACCTCCGCACACACACTCATACAATCAATAGTTGAGCGACCAAGATGATTAACTCGGAAGAATGCTGCTAGAATTCGGTTCTAAATCCCAGTGCATTATATTGCAGTGGGAACAATCTAGATATAGGTCCCACCATACCAGGAGAGAAAGTCAATGTAATAGCTCCCCTATGACTCCCTTATGTCTCTAATAAGAATTCAAGGGGGCTGCCTTTTCATTCTTTTTCTTGTGCTTAATATGAATCTCCTCAGCGCTATCTTGCAGAGTCCAGCAATGATAGCCCAAAAAAGGTTTACAAGCACTTTGCAGGAGAGGAGCTGTTTTATGGTTTGTGGATGCTGTTTTTTTTCTTTTTGGCCATTGATTTTGCCTCTTGGATTACTCCCCATGGAAGATGATGTTATAAATCCTAGCATGCTTTAATAATGTACACCTCAAGGTGTCCCTGCAGTGTAAACTCAAAGAACTGGAGGACTGATAGTGCTGCATTGTCACAATTCACTGGTGTCACTTGTATTTAAAGTCAGATCTGTGGACTGCAACTGCCTGAATATATTTTTTATATTTTATTCCACTTTCTGCAAGTCAGATGTTTTATTCAGCATAGCCTGCTTATCCTACATTATATACAGTATTAATCTGAGCAGGACAAACATGTATGTGTGAAAAGGGCAATTCATCTTGATGTGTAAAAATTCGCCCACATACCCATGGGTAGGCAAAGGGTTGAATATCGATAGAATGGCAACTATAAAAGGAATGTAAGCACTGTTAATAATTCATGTAGGCGCACTCCATTAACTATGCCACAGCATTGGCCTTAGGGCCATTTTAGAGTGGGATGGAGGAGAGAAGTTAGCTCAGTCCCTGATGAGCTAAGTGCTGTGATCCCATGAATCTCCTGGGTTAAAATGTATCTGTAATTACGAGAAAAGAAAAAAAAAAACAGATAACAGGTGTTCAGGCATTAATGTCATATCATATCTTAAGTAGCATTAACAGTGTTGTGTTTTTTTCTTTGATCATTCTTGATCATTCATTAATTTTCTACAATACATCTGCTATAGGTTAATATAAACTATGCTAGTATTTAGCCCTAGTCTAGTACCAGTTTTCTTGCATGTTTATATTTGTTTCATAGTGTATTAAAAGGCATGGACAGTGAAAACAGTGTGTGTGTATTACAATGTTTAACTCTTTATAGGGCACTCATAGAAATACTCTGAAATTCAATATATCAACCTTAGTGTATTGTTTGAGGATATAACAAGACTTTATTACTGTTGTGAAATATTTCAACTTTTTTTTATGGTTATGCAGAAAATCAAGGTCAAGTTACCATATTTGATTCCTTACCTAAAAATGGCAAAAAAAAAAAAAAAAAAAAAAGTAAGGTGATTCCTCAAGCAATGAGGCATCCAGGAGGCATCCTTACTAGATGCTTAAACTCCCGCAACTGGCTCCTCTCAACATGGAGGAGCAGCGACTCCCTCCCAGATCCGAGCTCCTCACCCTGTCACTAAGGCTAAGCTCTGCCACCCTGCAAACGAAACTCATTTTAGCTGCTTGTTCTCACAACCTCATTCTTTCGGTCATTACCCAGAGCTCACGATCATAGGTAATTACATCTCTTGGCGGGTCTGGGAACGCTTCGGGGTCCCCTTGGAAGAGCTGGTGGAAGTGGCTGGGGAGAGGACTGTCTGGGCTTTTCCACTGAGGCTGCTGACCTGGAACCGGATGAAGACGGTATTGTACGGTACACGTAAGGTGAAAGGAACATGTATTTTGGCAGCATCTTGCACAGTAGCAGCCGCCCAGTGGTGTATGAGTGTATGTGTGAATGGGTGAATGCAAGGCTTTGTCAAACACTTTGGGTACCATGAAAGTGTGGGAAAGCACTATATAAGTATCGCCCATTTACCATTTATTTACCATTTTAGAACATCAGAACATCACTCTTACAACATTAGAACAACATAAGTACTGATCCAGACACCTGTCAACATACACATTATCACTTTGAACATCATTACTTATATTAGTACCATTACTTTATGGTACCTAACAAAGCAGGTACACTCACTGTTCATGCAAAGATGGACCTTACAGACCCTGTAGACCACATTCATTCATTCATTTCATTTATTTCGAGCAAATAAAAAAGCGACACAAATGACCTGCATACAACAGTATCTGATAAGCAAAGACATTCAACAGAATACATGTAAGTTCAATGAATCAAATCAATTCACCCATGCTCGAAAAGGAGTGGAAAGAAGAAAAAGTTATTTCATCCCACCCCCATTTCTCATCAATAACTTCACATAATGAAATTTCAATATTTTCCCCTGTCTATAAACTTCAAAATAGGACAATAAACAAATCGGTCTATAGAGATTATAATAAACTCATTCAACAGTATTTACATTATAGAAGCAAAAATGTGCGAAACCAAAGAACAAACAGAAAAAATAGGAACAATATCCATTCATGGCGGTGTTGCCATGGGTAACAGTTAACCATTGACTTACATAGTAATAATTTTACCTACCAACAATGGTAAGAATATGACAATACCACCAATGGTAACGAACAGCACATACCAACGATAGTAAGAACAACAGCAGAAGGTTAGCAACAACACATACTGACTTAGTGAAGAACAAAAAAACACATAAACATTATAAGACAGAATATAGATGTGACATAAGACCCTCTGTCTTTTTAATGAGACCAGACCACATGTTTATAGAACAGTTTAAATCGGTGGATATGTTGGTATTGCTTATGTTGGATATCCAAACTGTTCATAAGTTTCACTCCACATACAGACATACAAAAACTTTTATGAGTGGTTTGAAATTTAGGTAACTTGAAATCTCCAAATCCTCTCAATATATGGGTATTCTCCCAAATTGTGAAACATTTTTGTAAGTTACTTTTGTAGTAAATTGTTGACTGCTTTGAACAAGATTACTGATGTGTAATATTTTAAAAGATCCTGTATTTTTAATAATTTTGTTTGAATAAACAGATTATGCGTGTGTTGGACCTGAGATTGTTGACTCACTGTCCTTTTTGTAACTGTTGCTGTCGTTAGGGATGGGAATCAAGAAGAATTTTACGATTCTGATTCTTTATCGATTCTCATTGTGTGAGGGAATAAGAGTACAAACAGATTTGTTTGCATTACATGTCTTTTATATTTCCATCTCTGCCCAGAAAATATAACATAAAAAGTATGTACAAATAATCATAGATGACACTGGGTCCGGTTTAGGTTCTGTGCCAGTAAAATACATGCTGACGTACTTGTTGGAGCTGTGGTAGATCAGAGTTTCCTCTGAATCTGACTAATATATTGATACATAGTGTGTTTTAACCATTGCTCCTACTCATATTTCCTATCAATTACATTGGAGCCACCATCGGTGGAGCGGAGCCGCAGATCAGTACCAAGCATGGAACGGTACCGGTGTGCAGAGCCATTGATCGGTACCGGAGGGCTGTTGCGCACAAGCGTGGCTAAGTATTCTATCAAATATGTGAGATTTGTGCAAATGAATGTGATGCTGTGGACAAATGTTTTTCTCGTATTGTTGAATCTCCTCCTTTGAACAAATGGACCTGGTGTCGTCTACACCTGAAATATCACCAGAATTCAGAGAGTTTCTGTCTGGATGCCATGCCGGTTATGTTCTGAACCAAAACAATGCAGCGTGCTTGTGAAATCATCGCGCATGTGCAACAAGAGTGGAATTGATAAGCAGAATCATTAAGCATGCAGACAAACGATTCCAAGGAATTTAGCTACTGGGAACTGGTTCTCAAAAAGAACCGATTCTCAATTCCCATCCCTACCTCTCTCCACCATCCCTACCTCCGCCACCTTCATTGATTCAAGCCTCCAGCTGTAAGTGTACATTTAAAAATTCAGATTTCTAGGTAAAAGGTAACATCTAAAAGGTTCTGTTCCTGAGCATGTTTTACAGTTCTGTAGTGACCTAAAGGCCTAAACAGCTCTTAGTCTGTGGGAAGTGTTGTCTTAGCTTCAGAACACCACAGGCCCCAGAGTGAGTGTCGAGAAAATAGCCAGCAGAGACCTCCGGCTTTCCCAAGCTGGAACTCATTGCCCCCTACACCCTTGGCTGGGTGAGCTCTCAAGGCTTGTCTCTGGCCGACCTCAACGAGTACTCTATTTCCAGATCTACTGGCCCAGATGATGGCTTTTTCCACATCAATGGGCACAGTCACAAATATAGCAATCCAAAAGGTGGAAGCAGCAGCAGCAGCGCTAGCGATGGCAGTTAGGGTACGTGGAGTGGAGAGGAAAGGAAAGGAAAGGAAAGGACGGGAGATGCAAGTAGTGGCGGTAGAAGTACCACAGAGGAGGAGTGAGTCACCCTCAGCAAGGACTCTCCATCTGGTCAGTCAGCTGAGTTGCAGCCTATTACATTTCATCCTGTGCTAGTGTAAATATCCAAAGCCATCATGCATTGTGCAGTTCAGCAAACATTTCTTTCTATTAATCTTACAGAAAGAGAATGGCCACTATATGTGATGGATGCTTACACTGTAATGGTTGTTGCGACACCACAGCGAAAAAGTAAGAAACTAGAATTCATACCTCAGTAGAATAACTATTAGATGTATCAACACGGTTCAGGAATATTGTTAGTAGGGAAGCAAGATCTTTCTGGCACTTAAAAAAAAAAAAAGGAATGGAAAAGATGAAGAAAAACTAATAATCTTTTAAAATAATGCAACACTACTTGACATCTCCACTCACCCTTTTTAAGTGCCTCTTACATCTGAATATTAAGTTCATTTGCAAAATAAGTCGGGACTCGCTTAAAATGTTTCGGCTTGCAAATACAAACAAAGACGCCTCTTGACCTAAACCAGTGCTTCATAATTTGTACTTTGTTTTTCAACAGCAATCCATTATTTTTCTTTTATTAAGGGGAACATCAAGGGATGATCTAAATTGCTTTGGGCTTTATACATACACTCAATTTGGATGAGATTACATATTCATCACATTAGAAAAAGATGAACACCCAAAAATAAAAAAAAAAAAAAAAAAAAATTAAAAACTAAATATGGTACATTCCAACTAAGACGGAAATGGCTGTCAGGAAACAGAGAAAGATGATCATCATTATCAAATGGAATGAGGAGCACAAGGTCAAATCTGTTCCATAAATGAGTTGAATTCTCTTTTCTTTCTCCTAGAAACTATGTAATTGGAATAAACATTAAACACATGAATGATTAACACTGATTAATTAACAAGTTACTTACATGTTCTGATGCAGTGAGCAGCTGGTCACATCTGAAACAACATCTGTGTTAAAACAATATAGAAATGAAGGCTACGATGGACATGTGGTGATTTCTTTGTTTTTTTCTCAATTTTCTTATTTTTTCTTTCTTACTTTCTTCATAAGTGTGTGTTTTCTTCTTTGATTCTCATTTACTTTTTACTATTGTCACCATTTATTAGACATATTTACATTTTTAAAATTATTCATTGCGGTGCCTATAATTTTGTTGTGTTTTATTAGTATTTTCCTCTTGATTGGGTACATTTGTGTTCTGTACATTGTGTTAAAGTTAGCTTTGGCGTACTAATGCAGGTTCACAACTGACATAATTACAACCATACAAGTTTAAGTGGTGAAACTGGGGTGAGAGTAAATAAGTTTTACTTCTTCTCAATCCTTTTTGGGCTACCAGGGGTGTATATTAATAGCGAATTGCTGTATATATATTCATGTATTATTTATAGTGTGTACTAGGGCAGGGGTTCCCAAACTTTTCCATTCCAAGGCCCCCCAAACAGTGCTAGTGTCTCTCCGGGGCCCGACAACACTACAAAATATGTTCAGAAACATTGACTTTTAGAATGTGTTTTCTTACTTTTATTCACTGTACAATAATGATTAAATGTGTTTTTCATAAGAATATTTATAACTAACATGTTTCCACTGTATATGTGTCATCCCTGGTTGAATTATGGTCTGACTCTCTAATGGTTCAACAACATCTTTGTTTATAACACTGTAGCTCTAAAACGTTGCTCTGAACACATCATAAGAGCCAAGAAGAAAACAAAAACATAACTTTAATATTCCAATTTAAAATATTATAACCATACTTCTATCCCTTTGAAACTTCCAATTTTCCAGTAGTATTTGACCACAATTCAAATACATTTTTCCGTAATTTAAAG
>JAPTGZ010000006.1:12925913-12939994 GCA_029814645.1 Fowleria isostigma
TGGCTCCAGCAGATACCAGGAACAACATCAGAGATCTCTGTCCAAAAGAGTGCAATACTAGGAACAGCTAAGATCCTCCGCAGAACCCTCAGGCTCCCAGGTCTCTGGTAGAGGACCCGAGACTGAAGGACACCACCCAGGTGGGTGAGAGAAAGATTTTTTTTAATAGTTGTACCTATGTACATTTTGCGATGGACACGTCTCTGTGTATTCCTTATGTATATTCTACATGGATAGTTTCTGTGTATTTCTACATGTATACTGTCCTTGTAATTTTCTATGTATAGTTTTATATGCATAATTTCCATTTGTATTTTTCATACTTATAGTTTCATATGCACATTCTTCATGGATACTTCTTGATGTATAATTCTATTTGGAGATTCTTCCTGTATAATTCTTGATGTATAACTTCTTTATGTATATTTTCTGTGTATATTTGCCATGTCTAATTCTATATGTATATTTCCTGTGTATACTTCTCTATGCAGACTTGCTCATGCTCGTGTATTTTGTGCATATAGTGTTTTCATTTTTTTTTTTAGCAATCTTTCCATGTATATCTGCGTACACATAATGAGATGTATATGAGCAGTATTGAATGTTGTACATATCAATCAATTTTCACAATAAACTAACTTGAACTGAATATCAGTACTATTGACAGCAAACAGACAAAAACTGTTCTTTCTCCTGCACATAAAGTATTAATTGTACTGTTGATCTCCTGCCATGCTTTCTCTTTCGCCCTCAGGGGTTAATTTCTTTCTTCCTATCTTACTTCCTACCCTCCTTCCTTCCTTTCTGCCTTTGTCTGATTTTTAACCTGTCAAATTACTGCTTGTTGATTTGTGGTTTACACACAACGCTTAAGCCTGCTGCCCTCATATACGTTTATTGAGGCAATTCCTTATGTTAATTGCGAATTGCTTGGCACGCACGTCCAATTTGAGATCAAATGCAATTCATCAGCATACTCAGGTGGGTTAGAACAGCCTTGGCTGTCAACAAACATTTCACAAATTCCATATATGATTTTCTTATTTCTGCCTTATTGCTATGTACAAGAACAAATATAAGAGGGGAAAATAACATCCATGCAAGAGGCCCTATCTTTCCTCTGGCTACTTACATCCTCAGGTGCCCTCAGAGCAGGATGATTCAGAGGAGATGCACTTAAGGCCAGATTCCTTCCACTACACTCCCATTTGCAATGTTAAACTCTTCCCAAGGGAGGGGCAACTGCATTCTGGAGCTGCGGTCTTCATCACTATTAAAACTTACATCTCTTACATTCAAAACAAAGAGATAGATGTGTTAACAGGATGGTATATAAATGTAAATGTAGCACACCAGAACTGTAAATGCTCCAGATGAAACTGTAAACATTTGCAAATATGTAATCGTAGTTGTCGCTTTGACTTTTGCAAACCTAACCGCATTGACATTTGAACCTACGATGGCAAAGGGAATGCTGGGGGATTGTGTGAATACAGTAAATATACAAATTTGTGAATGAGGATGGAATTCAAAATAGTCTGCATGCACAACATCCAAAGATGCTGAGAGCATACATATTTAATGGTTTATATTTGCAAGCATGTGAGAAATAGAGCATATTTACTATCTTTTATGTTTTTTTTTTAATGCATTCAATTTACAGTTTGATAGATATAAAAATAGTAACAAGAAAAAAAAGGCACTTTTTTTTTTTTTTTTTTAGATCTCAGTCCATATAAACAGTCCTAACAGTTGTGACTCATCAACTGTATGTCATTAGTCTGGCTAGTCATCTGTTTTTCTCAGTGTATTCAATACTGAAAAATTGGGCCAGTCATTGTAAAATATGCCCGATCTATTCAATACTGAACCAATCAAAAGTTGGGGAGGCGGGTGTTTTGCAATGTGTCATTCACACCAACTTCTTTTTGTCAAAGTCAGTTCCAAGTCCGCAAATCTCTTTACAACTGTTGTCGGTTGTTTGATTTGAAAGTAAGAATTGAATCACAGATTACGCTGTGTATTACGTTTTTCTGACATAAGTGTCACGTCTGTCATATCTGTGATTGATTTACTGATGGATTTCTCATTGAGAAAGATGGATGGTAGAGATGTTGTTCTTGACACCAGGGTTTTGTGGTCTGGATCTTGTCTTGATCTTGATCTCAAACATAGCGTCTCACTGGGATTTTTACAAAAAATGCATCATCACAGAATAAGTAACCTGATATATTACATCCCCTCTTTAAGACATACAGACAATATTGTAGAAAAAAATAATATGAATTTGATTTAACTAGTATGACACTTTACTGCAATGTCTTTTGCTTTACAATTAATATTGTTTCATTTTCTTTTTATTTTATTCATTAACACTATTTATTATATAATTTACATTTTTTAATTACTAATTTTGGAGTCAGTCATCTGTTGTGTTGAATTAGCATTTATTTCTCTTGATTGGGTACATTTGTGACCTATAGATTGTGTTAAAGTTAGTTTTGGTGTATTAATACATGTTTACAGCTAATTTATTTGACTAAATTGCAACCATACAAGTTTAAGCAGTGAAACTGGGGGTGGGAGTAAATAAGTTCTACTTCTTCCCACTCCCTTTTGGGCTGCTAGGGTTGTATTTTAATAGTGAATTGCCGTATATATTCATATATTATGTATATTGTGCACACATAATGTTTACAACAAATGTCTCTATGCATACTTCTCGATGAACAAATGAGCTTTTCATAAAGCTCATTCAGAGAATGCCAAGAATTTGCAAAGCAATAATTAAAGCAAAGGGTGGTTATTTTGAAGAATCTAAAATATAAAACATGTTTTGACTTATGTCACTTTTTTAAACTACATAATTCCATATGTGTTCATTTATAGTTTTGATGCCTTCAGTGAGAATCTACAATGTAAGTAGTCTTAAAAAAATAAAAAGATGTTTCCAAACTTTTGACTCATAATGTATAAAGTTGTTACAGCAAATTCTCTATATCTGTGTACATATAATGAAATGCATATAATAAGTATTGTATATGGAATGCATAACTCAAAATAAACAATAAATGAATGATGAGTAAGCATGTCATGTTGATTCTGACTCTAGTCTGTTTTCGGTCTTGGTCTTGATAAGGCTTGGTCTTGCACTCGCCTCAGCGTGTCATGGTCTTGGTCTTATCTTGGACTTGTTACCCTCTGGTCTCTGCAGTGTCTTGGTCTCAGTCTTGACTACAACATGAACAGATGGCTAGCCAGGCCAGTATCTCATGGCATGAAACTAAATAGATAAATCGAGATGGCTCATACACATTACACATTCCTCCTGCAGAGTCCAACTGTCCTCCACATGCCGACTAAAATTGTTACTTACATGAGCTTTTCCAAAAAAAAAAAGAAAAAAAAAATCACTCAGAAAGATATTATAAAGAACAGTAAATGCACAGCACACAGGTACTTGAATTACATTGGTCACTAACTCAGTCGATTGTCTCTGCATTTTCAACTGAATATATTAGCTTTTTGCCCTTTTTCAATCTGAATTTCTCACTCGCTGCAGTTCCTCCTCTTGTTAACTTTTCTCTCGCTGTGAGATATTGACCTTGCTAGAAGGAGGGTAGAACTTATTTCCTGCCACGGTTACCTTTCACCACGCCACCTAACCAATAATAATCCTGATAGGTAGATGAAACTTTTCTCTATTTTTTTTTTCTCACAGTACAATAGTGGTTTGCTGGCTTTATTTCTCTATTGAGTTACATGTATGTGAATGTAAGAGCTGAAAAAACAGCACAAAATACCAAGATTCATTAAATGCATTTGGGAACATACATATTTAATAGCATTTGTGGATGATGAGGAGTACAGTGTAATTAAAATGAATGGAATAAACAGTGTATGGACAGTATAACAGCTGACAGAACAGCGGGGATAACTACAAATGGATTTGAACATCTCAGTGGAAGTGGATTTAACTCTTTTATGTATGTTTCCTTTTCATCAAATTATAACAATTCTAAATCTAAAACCTAAATGGTGCCACAGATAAAACCTCAGCCCCATCGGTGTATTACTGTTGCTCTCCACAAAATACATGTCATGACGCATTTTAACCCTGAGCATTGTGTGCGCTTGACATCTGTCTGCCTTCACCAAGCATGTGATTTATAAAGCAGTCTAACCAGCCTGAAGGAACAATATCCTGTACTGCTCCTCACTTGTGTCTCCCTCATTAGAGCCATGATTGGCTCGGACATCCCTGGAGATAGCCATATTAGGGACTAAAATACCAATGGTCCCCTGTCTCCGAGATGACAGCCACTTGTCGGAGTTTATAATCTAGCAGTGATCTCAACCAATCTAATGAATCAAATCGCCGTCATTCACCGTTCTCTAAGTCCATCGCTTATGGCATGCACTGTCTGCTTTGCCCTCAAGCTGAAGAAAATGAAGGAAGAAGTGTACTGAGAGGAAGGTAACACTGAGAGAAAGACAGAAAGTATTCTATGGTCCAATCCCAATTCACCCCTTGGCCCTCCCCCTTACCCCTCCTCCTCCATTTGGGGAGTTCATGTGAAGGCGTGGTGGTGTCACGATTCTCGATGAGTCGGAGGGGAAGGGCTAAGAGCGACCACACAAAATACAACAAAAAAGTGCAGCAGTGTGATGAAAGAAACACTCAAGGGTCATTCCAGAATTGGAAGACGTTTTCTGTCCCACCCCAAAAAATTCAAAGAATCCATGCACGAAACACTAACATATGCACTTGTGAAAATTATTGTTGTCTTGAGACAAAATGTACATAGAGTTGTGGTAAAATATGTTCAAAAATATTACTCAAAATACCAAAAAAAATCTCAAATACCTCCTTAAATGGCACTTTTCTCTTGTTCCATCTTCTTAGATCACAACCTTACATGTCAAATATAAGCATTTATACAAGAATAAATACAATTTTTGTATGATATTGTTGATATTTGTCTGTTGCAACATAAAACAATTCATTTAATCATCAAAATATTTAAATGGAAGTAATGATGCACTGAAGTCGTGTCCCACATGTGTGCAATCCTGTTACATAAATAAATTTAGCATGGCAGAAGAAGAAAATAGTGAGTCACATAACACAGGAAATGACATCATCAAACCCTATGCTAACACCATGGCTAGACCAAAGGTAGATGGTAAATAGTCGGTACTTATATCGTGCTTTTCCACACATTAATGGTGCTCAAAGCGCTTTAATACAAGCCTCACCCATTCATGCACACACTCATAGACCAGTGGGGGGTCTGCCATCATGAAAGCACTACCTCACTACTCACTGGCGGACACTTCGACATGTGGACAGTTGGAGGTGGGATTCAAACTGACAACCCTTCAATCACTGGACGACCCACTCTTATAACTGGTAAGGTAAAGGTAAATCCTCTCTTCTATTTTTCAGATTTTTCTAATCTTTTCCGCCTTGACCAGTTGTGTCACTCGTACTAATGCAACCTTGTAACACTTATTATCAGAATAATACAATGTAATTCAAAGTCTTTTGTATTTATTAATTTAAGTAAGTCTGTCCAGGACCATCACATCCCACAGCTAGCATCTGTTCCAGAAAGAAAGCTAGCATTAGCATAGATTTGCAACTGTGTAACGTGCAACCCTGTAACGTTATGGGAGTAACAAAGCATCTCCTTCAGTTTACTCAGGAGGGACAATGCATTATTTGTAGTAAAATAAGATATACATGTGTAATTTAGTGCAATTGTTTTAAATGTTTTACCATATTCTTTCCATTTTTATCTCTTTTTTCCTCCAGGTATGGTGCAGATGTCAGTGTTTGAATGCTAGTAAGAAGTTGGGCTTAAATGAATATAATTAAACTTTTATCTGAAATTAAAGGATTATTTAATGGAAATGTGACCTTTTTTATTAAAAATGAAAGATTTATTAATAGATTTTTCTTTTTAAGTATTTTTTTTTCAGGTTCCTGAGTATTCATAAAAGGGTTGTATTAAGTATAGTGCACAACAAATTAAAACATCTAATAAAAAGCATACCTTTGATGCTCAAGCTGGATGAATCCAATTATTTGATGGCTTATTACTTGGTTGTATTAAATACATGACAAAACTTTATGAAATAATGCATTGATTTTTCAAGGATTTTGATGGCTAAATTGTCCTCTAATTCTGGAATGATCCACAAATGTATTTTCAGCGTAACAACTTAATCATTTGATCGACTGTTTAATGTATAATGAATATATTATAGACCTCATTTCTGCAGTTTGCAGTTGATTGCTGCAGGAAGATGCCCAAAGCCCATGCAACAGAGATGGTTACAGATGCTGATTACATGGTGAATTCTTTAAAAAACAAAGTTGTCACATCTGTTTATAGCGGCATCGATGACTGCTGATGACATAACAGGTCTGGAAGGAGTGTTTCATTTCATAGGAGAATGTTTCAACCTCTACCCTTTGCAAATCCATTTCAAGGAGTAGTGCCAAGTGCGAGGGCCAAGGGGTGAATTGGGATTGGGCCTTTGTCTTTTAGGGTGAAAGGTAGTCAGCCAACCAGATGGACAAGATAGAAAGACAGACAGACAATCTTCCTCTTGCTTCATTTATATTTCACTGTGATGCAAATCTGCCAGCCTCGAGTCTCTCATCTGCAACAAAAAATATGAGACCTGCCACGCCGGCCTCTCTTGTCACATGCAAAAATTAAAACTCAAATTACTAGAACTCATATAACATCCTCTGTGTTTTGACAAGCAGGGCCAGCTGTACGCAGATGTGTGTTGAAGCATGCAGGCTAATTGGAAAGTCTGTATTCCATAAAGGACCTATTAGTTCTAGTAATGCTGATTGGCCGTGGTGCGCTCTGTCTTTCCCATCGCTCTCACTGACCCAAATCCAAAGGTCAGATATTGACTCTAATGTGTGCCTATTATCTCACTCATTAACCTCCCAACGGCCCGTGGGACTTAGAGGATATGATTGGTGGCAAAGAGGGATGCAGGAAACTACAAAGGGTTCTGCTTGTCACCGGATGGACAGTGGTATAGGGGGCTCTGGAGAAGGCCAGCGACTGTGCTATTGATCTGTGTGGATTAGGAGGCCCTTGTCTGTGGGGTCATCTCCCTCAGCTGTCAGATTATTACAGGCTTTACTGGGATTTGAGCCTGGAAAAGACTCCCAGCACAATAACTTTGTATGGCAGAAACATATCTAATAAGATACCAATAAGCTCAGGGAGAGAAAGGGGGGGAGAGGGAGGGGGAAAGAAAGGATTTTTGGAAAGCTTCCGGCAATGGGAGGCAATCTAATTTTTTTTCTCTCCCCTTCTTGTTTTGTGTTTTTTTTTTTTTCATTCTTCATTCCTCCACTGTAATTCTGCTTTAATTCTTGAATAGCACAAGAGGGATTTACAAAACAGATTGACTTCCTTTATTAGTTCAGCATGTCATTATGCATGCATAGGCTTTGAAGCTGTGCAGAGTTGTTCTATTGTATGTGGATGTATGCAGTGCTCGGGGGCTACAAACGGGCATTACACTGACCTCAGATTTCTCTCATCAGGGTTGATGGGAGAGAAGAACCATCAATGGCCAAGTCCAAACTGCACCCACACTGCATCCAATCCTCAATCTGCACGCAGAGCACACAGTGTCGGCCAAATACAGCAGAAGGAGATGAGAATTCTGTGCCAGGCATGACTTAGTACGTAATTAAGGCTCTGGCTCAGGAATGGCAAATCAACTTGCTTCATTTCCCAAAGGAGTTATGAGGAGAAGTTACGAAGGATAAAGGCAACCAAGGTACTCATTTTCAGCCAGTGTCTCGTAATGGTGAGATTTGATGAAACACAGAAACATGATGTATACTAGTCAGTGAGATGTCAAAAAAGTTGGGCCACAGAAGTTGCGTCGCAAAATCTGTGGATGGTGATGAGACATGAGAGATGAGAGACCGAGATATCGTAGCCTTTGAGCTGTGGTTCATCAAAATCAAAAGTGTGTGGTCAAAAACATGGACGCATCTTGGAAATGCGGAGCCTTTTCTGGTACACAGCGTAAATAATTCTCTCTCTCTCTCTCTCTCTCTCTCTCGCCCGCTCTCTCTTTTCTCTTCACCCTCTCTTTTTCCTCATCAGACTTCAGCCTCCACTGATGATGCCCTGAAGGAGAGCCTGTGTGGGTTGCATACCAAACAGTATAAGGCTGCTTTAAAAGCAAGCGGCCAAAGAAGTTGAGAGGGGTATCAAACAGGCTGCTGAATATGCATATATAAATGACCTGTTCAGTAATCATGAACAACCACACAGCGGCTTTTCTGGGGGCTGTTTTGACACAGCTGGGCCAAAGCCCCATTAGTCCCACAAGTATGTCTTTTCAAATCTGTGGTTTAGAGGCATTTTTGTACACACACAGTAAACTCAGATTGTCTTGTGCGAGGAAAAGGCTTTAATTTTTGCATAAGCATGAGGTAGAGTTTGTTGCTTCAAAGTGTCACTAAATCTGATTACGACTTAATATTCTGTCTGTGCAACAGTTCAGCAGTGGTGCCTTTCGTTTGGTATGTCACATGTTGGTGTGATTAGTTACAACCATGTTGGAAAAAAAAAGTGTGTTTCTCTGTGATAAAAGAGATTTTTTGGGGGAGACATTTCTAACATCTGTGAATAAAAGGATTTTTTTTCCTGTTTTATAGATTACAGTACAATGCTATTTGCATAAACTCTGGACGCCTGCACTAACATCAGAGCCACTGAGGAAACAGAATCTGTTACAGGTGATGGCTGTGATTGCTAGAATGTTAAAGGAACCACATGTAGGTTTGTGACCAGAACTGGCACTGTAATCTTATTCAAAATACTGTAGAGTGTGGTGTTTCCTCCCCCTAGCCTGGCCAGCCATCCCATTTCTTCAGTGTACTCAATACTGGGAAAACTATCTGGAATCGCAGGGTTTGAATCCAAATATGAAGGTGGGACTAACAGGCACAGAGTAAACCAATCACAGACAAGAAAAGTACTCGGAGAGCGCAGACCTCTGCCAAGCACGATAGTTCCCCCCATATTGTGACTCACACCAAAGTAATAATCCTACATTTATTTGTATCATTACCTTAACTATATATTTATTTATTTATTTATTTATTTATTTATTTTTGTTTGTTTGTTTTTGTGGTGTTATATGCACAAATGCTGAAAATGGTCCTATCTCCCAATATTAAAGAACCCTTAAAAAAAAAAAATTATGGTATTTCTTCGAAATCCATCCAGTAGTTTTTGCATAAAGTTGCTCACAGACAGACTGTTAGGGACCAGGCAGTAAGGCGACCAGGAGACAGGATTAAAAGGTTGACAAAAAGATGTTTTTTTAATTCACCCAAAAAAATATATTCAACAAAAGTTTACAAATCAAAGTTTTAACAAATATGTAAAAAAGGTAAACATAACATACCGTGCTCAAAAATAACAGCAAGAAAGGTTATGAACATAAACTGATAAACAAAACAGACCTACCCAACTGAAAAAGAAGGGAGAAACATATATAGTGGCTGGGACAAACTATAAATCTCAAAAGGGGAAACCAAAATGGACACCATTCATTCATTCATTCATTTTCCTAACCCGCTTAATCCTCATTAGGGTGGCTGGGATAGGCTCCATGCGACCCCCGAAAATGGACACCAACGTAAGTAAATTTAACAAAAGAGGTAATACAACAAATAATCTCCCCATCACATCCCAGCCCATGGTTCAATCTGATGAGGTAGGTGTGGCATAAAAATCAGGGCCATCCTTAGCCACACCTTTTGTCACATCTAATTGAGTGGACTCTCCACCACACCTGGTTGGTCCTGTGGCTCTGTCCATCACACAGACACAGACAGACAGACAAAGTGGAGCACACTGCCCCAGTACCTGGCCCCTCCCCCTTCTTCAAACACACAGCTCAGTGAAGTAAAGGTAGCCCCCGCCCACACTCACACGGAGGAGAGGAGAGATCCTAACTAGCGTCGTTCGAACTGAATTAGCACATTTGACTGGTGTAAAATGTCAGATCACTCCCAAAATCTAATCGATTGTAACTTGTGTCATTTCCATCATGTCCTGAAAGTTTCAACCAAACCTGTCCAGTAGTTTTTGCGTAAAGTTGCTAACAAACAGACAAATAGACAAACACTGGCAAAAACATAACCTCCTTAGCAGAGGTAATAAGGCGGACATGATGTTTTTGTAAGAGAAATTTAAGAATACAGGGTGTAATCTGTAATTCAATCCTTATTTTGGAGTCAAACAATCAACAGCTCTATAGAGATTTACAGACTTGGAACTGACTTTGACTCACGACAGAAATAAGTCGATGCATATGACACATTGCAAAACAACCGCCCCCAAGACTTGTGATTGGCTCGGTATAAAATAGATCAGGCATAATCAAGAGTAGTATTTATTCATTTATTGTGATTTTATTAAGGTATTTTTCTTAACTTGATAATTTTATTTATTCTGCCTTCTTGTGTGTATGAATGTAAGCAACAGACTGCCGCACAATGTCCTTTGGGATCAATAAAGTATTTATCTATCTATCTATCTATCTAATCAACAGCGAATGGAGTAGTTCCAGACTATTTTCTCAATTTTGAATACACTGAGGAAACGGGATGGCTGGCCAGGCTACTTCCCCCTCCCCCCCAGACTACAGGTTGCCAGAGCCAGCATGAGAGTCTTCGACAACTAACAACTATAACAACAAACTAATTTGCCACAGAGAGTCAATATCGCAGGGTAAATTCAGCTGTGTCCACATTTCAGTATCACAAATAATTGGCTGTATGACTACTGACAAATAACTAACATTTGCAGTGGTCATATTGATCAACTTGCTCTTCACTCTTCTATGTGAATAGTCCACAAAATTCTACAGTCTAGTAAACTATGTGGAAAGACTGAAGAGACGACTTGTTTAACTGATGTAATGTCTCAGTTACGTTTCGTATTCCCATGCTGCGCTAACAGTGTTTCAGTATAATGCGTTCATGACGTTAGCAATACCATGTCACTATTTTTGATTCTCAAACAATTTATTACCAGGTCAATTTGATGACCCACATGCATACAGGCTAACATGCTATGAACGAACGTATACATAATGTTATTTGACTGTAGAAAACATTTGAAATATCCATGCCTACAATAAGTTGAATTAAGTTAGCCAAACTTAGCTGAATCTTACCTGTCCAGGAGAAAATTAGCAACTTTTGTGTCAATCTTCAAATTCTACATTCTTCATATCCTTGTTTTGTTTCTCACTCTGTCACAGCGTATTTGGGAACCATAACTAGGGCTTGTAGGTTTAGTAACATCAGACATTTGTGACCAGAAATGTTCCTTGCTGCAGCTCAGTGGAAAGTGGCAACCTGGATGCACAAATGCGACTGACTTTATGATTGGGAGATAGGCGATGAGTGAAGCATCAGGCCAAAACACAAAATGACAACCTAAACATTGGTTGTGGGTTGACACTTAGCTTTTCAAATGTAAATATTCTGTCTGGATTACTACCATCAGTGATATCCGGATTTGAAATGAACATCACTCCTTAATGTCTGTTGGCATATGAGGGCAATTTTATGATTACTGTGAATGCATTCTTACATACAGCTCCTTTAAGGTTAATCTTTGCTGATGATTTATCTCTAACGGAAGTTGGTTCTATGGTACAAAGGTTATTTTAACCCTGCACAAGGATGCTAAGTACTAAAGCAACAGAGAAAGAAGAAAAAAAGAAAGGAAAAAAGGCCTCGGTTTACTAATGTGTGTCAGGGTAGCCATTGTCAGTGTTTTTTTGTTACCCCATAAATGGCCTGTCATGGCCGGTCTAATAAAGATTATTGTTTCAGTTCAGATGCCTACGGAGCTAGACTTGCAGTGCACACATGATTTAGTGAGTACAGAAGGGAGAGATTTTAGGAAACTGGAGACACATCGACTGGAATGTCAAGGATTAAAGGTCTAAAGAAGAGTAAATGAGCAGTTCTTCAAGTATAATGTGCTTGAGAGGCTATTCTTATATGTATTTTAGAGCAGCATGTGGGTAGACGTCCTCCAAATAAAAAAAAAAAACCTTATTAAAGACACAAAGGTGCTCAAAGATAAACTTCATTATTATATATTTTTTTTAAAATACGTGGGATTTTTAATATACCTATTTTTAATATCTATGGCTCCAAACCATTAATGATTTTATCTGTGGGTGATGAATCACAGGGGGTGTGAAAAAATAAATATAAGATAAATGAAAGATTTATCAAGTATTAAAATATCCTTAGCTTCACTTAACACTTTTTTTTTTTTTTTTTGTAGCTGATGGTCTTTGCCAAGGAATTGTAAAGGCAACAGTCTCATTCTGGGTGTTCATGTTAATTCATATGATTTTTATAAATGTATTTTTAAGAACCTACATATCCACATATCTGCTCCACACATACACAGTCTAGACGTCTTGTCAGCTCTTGTGTCTATTTAGCTCAGTTAAAGAGCAAAAATGCACACACGGGTTTCACTGGAGCCTCAGCAGGACATAAGGGCAGTCCTAATCTTTGCTGTAGAGTCATGTAAAACTCTCCTCTTCACTTGACCATAGGCGACTCTGCCTTTCAAGATGACACACACATACACTCCAAATGCCCTGTTCTGTGGGAGACTTTGTCAGCATCTTCGCACGCTCTCACTTTCACCCACTCCCCATGTGGCCGGCGCTCCACTGCCTGTACTGACAGTCAGGCCCATGCACTGAAAGACCCTTGCAGAGAGCTCTCTCCGTGGGCAGGCTGTTTAGACACTGATAGATTCTTTGCTCTCACTCTCTCTCTGTCTCGCTTGCTCTCTCTGGATTTTGCTGTTTTTAAAACCCAGCATTCTGTTTACTGTAGGATTACTGCTTTTGTATGTTTCAAATTTGACAGCTGCTTCATTCAACTCCCCAGTGTGGAGGCTGCACGATAAGGCCGATATGGGTTTCTAATCTTTTCCCTGCCTAAATCCTTTCCAAATCTTCTATTTCTTTCTCCCTCCCGATCATTCCTTGCTGTAAGATTAGAGCATTTTCCAGCACAACTCTTGGCTTTTGGCGCAGAGCTGCTGGAACACTCTGGTAGGACTGCTAATGAAGGGAGCTGCTCCTTTGACAGCTGTTGCATCTGACGCAAAGGTTCCTGTATAAAGGCCTCAATCAAACACCCTCCACAAGCCCGTCTTCCTGTACGTGGGTGTGTGTAGCGCACATTGACAGCATGCTAAAAATAATGGGAAGACTGGTAAATATCACTCATACAGGCGGAGTTTGATCTCTTTGGAAACTGTTTTATGGAGGGTTTCGGAGGATATGTTTTACTGAGATATAGCCAAAACATTAAAACATACTGACAAGAAGGAAATGTAATGTTTCTTAATGGGCTTTTTCTGCTCGGGGCCCCTCCTAACCAAAATGACTGTTCATTCACAGATTGTAACAGCTGATTAATTCAGCGTAGAACCCGCAGCTTGCCTGTTGTGATTCCTCTGAGGGCCCTCAAAGCCTTGCACTGCATAACACACAATCTTCTGACTGGAATTCCTATTTAGGCGAGGCTTCAGGGAAGCTGATGGATTAATATTGGTACAGTCGTAACATTTAACAAACACGCATCCATCACAACTTTTAACAAAGTACGCCTAATGTTTGAATGCATAGGGCATTAGCCACCGCACCATGGTTTGGCTTAGCTCTTTCATCAAGTATTATGCATTATTTTTCACTAAGAATTATTTTCTGATGTGAGGAATTATTTCTAAATCAAATTATATGTAATGATGTTGTTCAAGTACATTTTTCATGGCAGTCGATTTGTGATCTGTGGTCATAACTAGTTGTAGATGATCAAAAGTTAAACAAATTAGATTTGATAAAACTTTTGGATCCTTTGTGCAAAGACCTCAGGAAATTGAGTTTCTAATAGCAGCACAAATACCAAACATACAGTAAAGAAATATTACAAGAAAATAGCAAAACAATGACTTTAAAAA
>JAPTGZ010000006.1:12988844-12999994 GCA_029814645.1 Fowleria isostigma
AGTAATGGAATATATGTAACAGGATTATCTAGTTAGAATACAAAATATGAGTAATATTCCATTACATTACAATTTTAATAGATGGTAATCAGAATACAGATACATTTTCAAAAACCAATGGATTACTTTCCATTATTTTCTATTGTTTCACAAATCCAGTTTCCCACACATTTCCCATACTCTCTTGATACAATATGCAACTTGAATATTCTGATGATTAGTGTTAGTGCAAGTTGTGGGAGCAAGTCAGTCCATTAAGTCCAGGTCAAGATAATGGAGGCGGAGTCAGAGTTGGGAGATGGAGTCAGACCTGGCAGATCAAAGCCAGGGCAAAAAGAATCCATACCTTTGGAAATACAAGCAAAACTTCACCTTAAAGAGAGATAGGGAAGGAGAACCACATATTACTGAGCAGTGCAACAAGAAGAATAGAGATGTAAATATTTTAATATTGGAACTTTTTTCATGTCTCTTTTTCTATAACCAGACAAAACACCAGTGGCTTGCGTTGGGTTATACTAGTACATCACATGGTCATATTCTGCTTATTATGCTTAGACCTAATACATTCATCCAATTCTACAACAAAACACATAAAAATCATTGTTTACAACAGAGGAAACATGGTGTAATTTACTACATTCATATGGTATTAAAATTCAAGAAAATGTGAATGTAAATCAAGTATTTGGATTATGATACTCAGATTGAATAATGTAATGGATTACAGTACAGATTACTTTTTTGGGCATGTAAAATGTAATCTGTAACTGAATATATTTCAAAAACAACCCTCCCAACATTGTATATATACAAAACTGACCTTGACAATTATCCTATGTTAATGTGCTAATTAAGATGCAATTTAATTAGCACATGAAGTGATCAAATAAAGAAGGCAAATAAAGGTTTTCATAATGCTGTATTTATTTTCAGGAAGACTCACAATAGCAAAGAGAACCCAACACTGACATACTGTTTTGTACAAGAAAACCGACCTTAAAAAGTCAGGTTATTCAAACCTATTTAAACATCTGTTGAAGTGAATATGTTTATCTGCTTTGACCCACCCTGTACTCTACAGACTGTGTGCATTTGCAGTTTTCTTGTGCAAAAATATATTATAAAACTGAGATTTTTAGGTGAGCAGACCTTCCCTTCAGCAGCTGAATTTGAAAAATGTAAAGTCAAACTATTTGCATTCATCTAAAGGTTAGAGTGAAAGGTCATTAAATAGTAGTTGAGTAGAAGAGGACTGGTGTACTATTTGACTCCATTTAAATGTCTAATGAGTCTAAGCTGGCTATAGAAGAAAAATACAGCTGGTATCTCTTAATTGTTTTGTTGACCAGAGATAATGTCATATACATACTGTGGCATGCTCTATATTGCTGCATTGCGGGGGTTGGACATTCTGTGTACCTTGTATAGGTTAAGGATGTCATTTTGTTTTTGAGAGTTTAGGTGAATGTGTGGGTGAGACAATAGTTACCTTGCTTTTTATGTTCATTTTTGTTTTCTGTAGTGACACCCCCACTGTAGGCTATAAACCAAACTGTGACTTTACCTGTTTGAGTAACAGAGGGTTTTCACATGCTGATGCCGATTGAAACTCCTGCTGTGCTCACTGTGTTTTAAGTTCATGTTAGACTTTGATTATTCAACCAGCTTGTGTCAAGGTGCTGATCCACTAGCAAAGGACGTGCCGCGCCGTGCCTTCTTCGTGCACAGGCGCTTGAAGGCACTCCTGCAAACCAATGTGGGGTCGCACCACGCTCCTTTGAACGCGTCTAATGCGATGCGAGTATCCAACAGCAGAGCAACGCCTGGGCGGTCCATCATGACGTTGGACGATCACATGCTGATGGAGTCCTACAGGGAATGTATAACAAGGCATGGAAAAAAGTGTCAGACGTTGTTGCTGTTGATGGTAAATGATAACACAAATACATTTACAGAAATAAAGTTTTTAAGTGATAAGTGATAAGTGATGTAGGAAAAAAGAAAGCGCCCAGTCACGTCCATCCACAAATGAGACACTCTCATGGGACACCCTTGCGGGGGGCTGTGCCGCACCATGGAGGCACGGCACAGCGCATCCTTTGCTAGTGGATCAGCACTGTCAGTGTATAAAGAAACTGACATATATGCTGATGTACATTAAATAATTTATGACTAATTATAATTCAAAATACATAATAATTATCATTATTGTTGGTACTGTCACTGTCACTTATTGATATTTTCTTGTGTGAAGGGTCCCCTCCCCCCCGTTCTCTTCCTCCTTTCTTCTCTTTCCTCCTGTTTCTTCCTGTCGGGTGCGGCATCAAAATGTGGTTCAAACAAAACCCAAAATAAAAACAGTGCAATATCAAGGGGAGCCTTATATACTTTATGAAGTTCCCTTTGGCAAAGCAAATTTGTTCAATGCAACAAGACAAGCTGACCACCATTCTGCTGTTGTGATGCTGGACAAGACAAGTATAAAAAATTTATAAACATATGGATGTATTTTATATACGTTATAAGCACATTGATGTAAGCTGCAATACAGTGAGATTGTCAAGAAATTTGGTGCATGCACATGTTTTTATTGTAGGTCACAATATGTCTCATACTTGGGTCAGTTATGCAAACATGACACATTCGCACATGTTTCTTATAAGTTAGTCACAGGTTAAAATACATAATGTCTGGCACAATGGTTCCTAATCTGGTGGGCGTACCCCCTTCAGAGGGGCAGCAGAGGCACAAACACAGGACAGGAGGGATACAAATGACAAAAAATCAATGACTCACTAGCCATTAGTACAAAGGAGATGCAGCAGATTCACTATGTATATTCTACATGCATATTTTCTGTGTATTTCTACATGCATAATCTCCTTGTATAATCCCCTTTGTATAATTTTCTATACATATTCCCCATGTTTATTTTTATATGTATAGTTTCATATACAGATTCTTGTATAATTTTCATGTATAATTCTTGATGTATATTGTTTTTTTTATGTATATTTTCTGTGTATATTTACCATGTCTAATTCTGTGTATTCCTTTTGTATACTTCTCTATGCAGACTTACTCATGGCAATGTATTTTTTGTTTATATGGTGTTTTCATTTTTTTTAGCATGTATATCTGTGCACACATAATAAGATGTATATAAACAGTACTGAATACTGTACATGTATATGTAATTAGCACTGTACATAAAGTGTATAAGCTCAAAATTAACTAATAAAGTAAACTAATGTATATTGATGTATGTAGACATATTGGATGTGTTCTGGATGACCTTTTTTTCACTTCTTCCACTCTAACTATAATATTTAAAATAGTTTATTAATTTATTTCAAACTTATAAACTGTATGTACAGTACTAATTACATATACATGTGCAATATTCAGTACTGTTCATTTACATCTCATTATGTGTACAGAGATATTCATAGAATTTGGTGTAAACACAATATGCATAAAGAACTTTACATGAGCAAATATGCATAGGGAAAATACATAAAGGAAATATAAATGGAGATATTTGTTTCAAATATTATGTGTACATAATACACATACATACATACATAAATATATACAGCAGTTCATTATTAATATACAACCCTAGTAGCCCGAAAAGGAGTGAGAGGAAGCAAAGCTAATTTACTCCTACCCCAACTTTCACCATGGATGGTATGATTGCAATTAAGTCAAAGGAATTAGCCGTAAACATTCATTAGAACACCAAAACTAACTTTAACATAATGTACAGGGCACAGATGTACTCAGTCAAGAGAAATTAATAGTAATAAAACACAACAGTATCACCATCATCTTTACATTTACAATTAAATTTGAAAGACTAACAAACTAAAACAAAATACATTTAAGTTAAATATTCATTATTCATTTTCCAAAGCCAGAGGGAACCACAGCAGAGGGATGAAAGGGTGAACTTTGGTGAGTTAAAGTCACAGATCCTGTTCTCCAGTTACTTTCTGATTAAACTCTCCCAGTCTCTCTATGCCGTTGCTACACTTATAATCCTTTGTCTTCTCCTTGTTCATTGTTTTTCCTGTTTCGTGTGAAGTGACCTTTTATTCCCGTGTCCCAGATGACTCCAGACTGCTGAGGTGCTGCCATCTGGGATGCTCCTCGGGGTGCCACGGGTAACACCAAATCTTCATCATAATTTATTTTCAAGTACAACCAATCTCTCATACTGCTCCTTTTATGCATTCTTGTGTTATTATTTAATTTGGATCAGAGGATTTCAGCTGTCTGGGAACTACGGCGGCAGAATAGCACCGCTTTCGGATTAGTGTTAGATTTCTTCTTCCATTTTTTTCTTGTTTTTCCTCTCTTGCCCACCTCGATCTCACTTGGAAGTTCCAGAAGAGCAGATGGCTTGGCATCACCCTGACAGCCCAGTGTCAGTCTGTCTCTTTGGTTTGTCATCCAATTCAAGACTAGTTGTTAGCCCTGGATAAACACAGAAAGTGGCACACCAAAATTAGGCATGAACAATTTGAGGGCACAATTGAACTGGAATATGAAAACCTACCGAGAGACGCCTCAATCAGGAAGCGGGTTCGCACAGCAGGACTCTCCCTCAAGGAACAGGGACCATTAAAATGTGACAGAAAAAAACAAACACATTTGTTTTGCACAGTTGGTATGAGATGCCTTTATTTATTTTATATCAGCTCTAGGTGAGCTCAGAATGTGCAGACTTTTCTCTGTGATCATTCGAGTTTTCTTTTAAAAGAATGCCAATAGAGGCGCATGATAAAGTATGGAGCGCAGGTACCAGCCAGAAGGGGCAAGAGGGGTTTTAACCCAGAAGGACACAGCATGGCATCTGTGGCAGTTCCCAAAATTTTTTCAGTATATTTAACCCTTTCATGCATGTATTTTGAGAACCTTAATGAAGATTTTTTTTTTTTTCTGAGTGTTTTTATTCCTCTAGGAATTAAAAAAAAAGACAATAAGAATGATTTTTTTTTTATGAACCTTTTTTTTATAGAGTTGCAAAAATGTCCATTATGCATTTAATTTTTGAAGCAAAGAAACATGTATTTAATGATATAGCATAAAATCTATTAAATAAAAACATTTTTAATGCTGCTAATTTGATGTTTTATCGCATTTTAACATACTCTAATATTAGTCATAATAACTCACTTCATGGAGATAATGTATAAAAAACATAGGATTTGTTAAAAAAAAAAAAAAAAAAGTTAATTACAATCTACTAACAACAACAAGCAATTGATTTACACCCAAACACATTACTGCAGATCAGGTTTATCAAAAACAGCAAAGTTAATGGTATGAGTTCCAGTGTATGTGGATGATGCATGTGTGTTCAATGTGTCGGCTGATATGGAACTAAAACAACAAAAAACATGAATGTACAAGAGAAAAACTGTTGAATCACTGTCCACTCTAGTGATTACTATGCATGAAAGGGTTAACATTTCTTGAGTGATTTTGTACCATTTATTGTAATATTATACTCTTTCGTTTGAGTTTTTTCAAGTGTAAATCATGTATTTTCCTATATTTAATTTACTAATCATGCAGATGTTCATAAAAGCTCAGATTTAAGTTGAAGATTATTATATCAACAGATAGAGAAAAAAGAAGAAAAAGTGACTTTTTCAGCAAAATCTATCATTAACTGAACATAAACCCAGCATTTCCATCCACCGTCATTAGCTGGGTCTCCATTACAGTTTTCCACAAAATAAAAGCAATATTTCTGTAATTTCAACAAAGTACTTGTAATAATTTCCATTGAAGAATGTTTGGCATCTGATGCATAAGTTTCATCTACTCATCTCGCGATATGTCGTACTTCTCGGGGGGGCCTCTCTGGGAGAGAATTGTGGAGAATTCACCGACCAGGGCTACATTTAATGAACTTTAATGTTAATTGAACCTCTTGTAGGATCAGACTTCTCATGTCCGTGAAAGGGCAAAAATGAGCAAAATGTGTTTCCCTTTCACTTTTGCACAAGATTTCTATATCAAAATGGATCAAAAAACACCTCATGAGAGCGTAGAAACTATCTTGCAATCTTTGACAGTTTTTGCAACATTTCTGTGCTTCAGTTACCAGTTTTCCATTGTGTAATTTATATTATGCGTATTTCTGAGAGTAATGGAAACCCAGCTAGTGATCCAACTCCATGGGTTTTACTGGTGAATTCATGTTGAAGAAGATAACAGTGTTTCCACGGTAACTACGGAGCCTCTGAACATCCAAATGGGTCATATTTGATGACCATGAAAATATAAAAAACTGTATTTACAACAATTATTTACATGTATTAGTAGATAAACATAGATTAAACAGTTTATATGAGTAGATGATTGTGTTCAATGGTGGATGTGTGGGTCTTTATGGGTTAATTTCTCTATTAACTTACAAAAAGACTAAAACAACATGATAACACGCTAACAACATTTTTCTTCAATTTTACTAACCCTAAAAAACAGATTTGGCAAACTCCTTCTCCATCTATGTCCTTCAGTCATGACTGAAACTGCAGGAGACGCTTATTTTCTGACATATGCTGTGTGCACAGGCAGAAACCATTATCTCTCCACAGTGTCTCCCAATACGGCTGCCAGGTTGTGACTTTGATACGCTCACTTGGACGGGCACTTGGAGTCAGGCTTTTATGCATGAGGTTTTTGTAGATTAAATTACGCTGCCACATGAAACTATACAGAAAATTAAAAACAAACGTTAGGCGCACATAATAAAATGAGGTAAAATAATAGACGAAAATTCTAAAAATATACATTTCAGGTTAATTTAGTGAGGTAAAAATTGGCTTTGGCTTTTTTTTTTAATAGGATTTCATGATTTGAATACACACTGTTGCCCATAAAGCTGGATTAAAATATGATTCAGTGGTGCTGGTTAAGAAACAGCAGCATTACAACTGTAACTACCTGGTATTGTTTGGAAATGATGCTGCTGCTATCAATTTAGCCTGTAGCTATTTAAAGTGTAACTCCTTCTCTCTTGGCCGACTAGGAACAACCCAAATACATGTTACTAGGGCTACCCATGGAACATTTTGTTTTTCTGGTGTGGTGTTTCTTTTTTCCAGTGGCTACAATCATCACTACTTTGACAAAACTGTGGGAAATATCAGTAAAAATGGATTATTATGATACTTTAATTATTTTTTGTTAAAATAAATAAATTAAAAAATTAATTAATTAAACAAAATTTAACATTTGAAGTGTGAAAAATTAAACATAAAAAAACAATTAAAAAATAAAACAAAAAAATAAAAGAAAGAAAGAAAGAAAAAGACAAAAATAAGGAAAATGTATCGCCAATCGTCAAATGTTATCACTATGGGGGAAAGAGTCAAAAACCTTGTGATTTAAACCAAATTATTATTTTGTTTATTACGATTTAGACTGTTGCCCATGAAGTTGGAATAAACTATATTTACCTCTCCTCATAAAATGATTGTGATAATCAGATTTATTCATAGTAGCTAAAGTGTAACTGGGATTCAGTATGTACTTATTGCATCAGGTCTGAGGCTACGTTCAGACAGCAGGTCTTAATGCACAATTCAGATTTTTTGGTGAAATCTGATTTTTTTTTGTTTGTTTGTGCCCATTCATATTACACATTAAATGCGTCTTTTATCAGTTCTGAGTATGAACTGAATCTGACCCGCATGTGCAAACGAGGTTCTGACATAATACGTGATCCTGTGCTTATGGAACTAAAACTCCTGGGATGCAGAATTGTGATTTTTGTCGCATTTCAATGAAGGAAAGGTCGGATAAAAGCGATCTGTCTGTTCAGACTGAAGTCGCGTTATAAAATATCGGATACGTATCAGATTTAGGACCACACATGACAGTGGACTGGGTCGGATTTGAAAACATCGGATTTGCGCTGCTCAAACTATCTTTAACAGATCGGATACAGGTCACATATGGGCAAAAAAATCTGATTTGGGCTAGGGCTGCATGTTTTTGGAAAAAAAATGACATTGCGATTTTTTTAACCTGTTTTGTGACATGATAAAATAGTCAGGAGGATATAATAGCTGTGTGTTGCCGATGGAAACGGTCAAACACATTCGTTGCATTACATCTCACTGTGGCAACAATTGTAAGGCACTGTCGACACAGAAAATGTGCTTTAGTATCATCCGTCTTGTAGTCAAAAATAATTGATGTTTTTCTTTTTGGCACCAAATCTTGATTTTAAGCAATTTTTTTGTTGTTTGTTGCTCATTTTTCAATGTTGTTACCAGCGACTCACTCCAAACTGATTAAGAATGATTGTGATTGGTGGGTCGGTGCATGCAGTGTGTGTCAAGTACCCTTGAAATTAGATGAGAACATGTTGAGTTTATTTACCTCCTACATCACATGACCGGCAATGTGACTATTGAGCACACGTATGTAGGGTATGAGTCTTACTGCCACCAGATGGGGTCAGTGTTGGATTAGTTTTCATGCTTTGTTCGCTTGGTAAGTTTGCTCTTTTGGCTCTCCCTGACCACCGTAGGGCCAGTTTTCCGAAGATTAACTATCCCTATATAACTATCCCACTGTGTTAAATCGTAAGAAAATCACATAGTTAAAATCTTTGTCTGTGTTGATTCAGTGTTAAATAGGATGATTTAAGAGGTCATTGTTTTATCTATAAGGTTTTGTTGTTTTGCACTGACTGATTTTACATGCTAACGTAGCTGCTTTGGAAAGCGCTAGCTCCACGTGGTCCGGCCCGTTTGTTTTTTTGTTTTCAGATTGAATGTGAACCAAAACCACGCAGTTCTCTTCCTGTTTTCTTAAGCGTCTGACCGTATAAACCTCATGCAAGAATGAGTAAAAGCCAATGTTTCCATCATTACACGTACATTGCAGTGACGATGCTCAAACAATATATTGTGCAAAGGTGATTACCGATATGTAAATATAACAATAATAAAAAGAAGATTGTGTCTGAAAACAAATTGATTCCAACTTTTTGGCCAACATTGCATTATTTATTCATTCATTTTCTGAAACCCGCTCTATCCTCACTATTATAAAAATGTTGAGAAATTGTGTCATGCTATTCTGAATTGACTGAATACCAAATTAAGTTTTCTGATTTTATACATGGGATATATTGGATTATAGGAAAAAGTAATCATGACAGGGTTGAACCATTGCTTTGTTTTAAACTGACTTCTCAATTTCGGGAGAGAACTGCTGTCAGAGTTATCATTTTATACCTTTGCAGAACCAAAATAAAATTCATTTTTTTTTACAAAACACAAACTGTGTTTATGGAACAGTCAAGTTCCAAAACACTGTAGATAGTGTTTCCTACATTTTATGCATTTTTTATGTCTTTTGTACCGTTAGAGTTTATCTTTTACCTAAGTCAAAGACTGGCTGACCCATTTCACATGAGACGATGTAGCAACAGAACTTATCAATAATGCTGCTTCTCTTCTAAAATGTACGAAGCCTTTTCACCTCGGTATCTGGTGTTTTCCATCACTGTTTCCGAGTGTTAAACCCCTTTTTCCAAAGCATCGATGTGACCCAGACGATTAACCCGTCATTCACATTTAAAAAGCAAACAAATTGCAAAAGAGCCTGCAACTGATTCAGATTCTTGTGGGAGTTCCTAGCGATTTGCACAAATCCCAGTAAATGGCCACAGACGAACACAAAAGTGCATCTATAAAGTTGTTTTTCTCAAATACAGAAAAGTGCTTCTTTTTTTCTTGATGGCATTCTGTTGTTATTCACCATCTTTTGTTCTTAATGGACAATTTCTGACATTGAATCCATCCCCCTCCCCAAGTCTTAAAAGCAGAGTGACTACCTTCAGATACCTCAATACTCCTATTTTTCCATAAAACATTAAATAACATAGATTTGCTTGACTTTTACTGAAATGTTTACACTGGAAAAGCTTACTATTACTTCTAAACTGTGCAATTGAAAAGCCAGAAACTTAATATTGAAAAGCAGTAACCTGAAAATCATCCGTTTTACAAACAGCTCAAAATTCAACTCAAGCAAGACATACTACACCTCCTAAAAATCTATTTGTGATTAATGTGTTTCAGTATACCTATAGTCACTAGTGCCCTGCAGCTGATTATCTTTAAGAACTATGTGTTTGCCTTTATGATAAAATAATCAAAGCACTGTCAACATTGTACAGTGCGAGATTACTTCTATTAAAGGTCCTCATATTGCACTTTTCTGTGCTGCACGAGTAAGTTATGATTAGAACCTCCCTATACTGAGGTAAAATTAAAGTGACTACAAAGATGCTGTAGTTGTGGCGCCAGCTTGTGTGTATATGTGTGTGTGTATATGAGCCAAAGTCAGGTACAACACAGTGCGAAAAACAGATTACAAAGGAAAGAAAGACGAGCTGTAGAGGAAGGAAATGGAAGGAGGACTATAGAACAATCATATTAGGGAATTGGGATGTTTCAACGCTCTTCTATTAAATGAGGTGCCCCACTACAGGTTGGTTCCAGGCAGTGGAATGATAGATGAAAAGAAAAAAAAAAAAAAAAAAACGAAAAAAAACCCACAGTAGTCAATTACAGCAGTGGGTGATTAACCTAAACTAATTAAGACCTCTGGGTAATGAAGGAGAAAGGAAACACTAGCCGTCCCTTTTATTTTACAGTGTGGATTCCCTGTGCAGAATGTGTGCTGAGGCCGCCTTTGTTCTCCGAGTCCCAGTCCTCGGCCCAGCTGAACAACTGCCATCTCTACTGGAACGCTCCCGCTCCCTTTACAACTTCAGGAGTGTTTCAGGCTGCGGTTAAGGTGTGTCGGAGAGCATTCATACCTTGTGTGGGTTGAGAGTTCATATATTGATTAAGATATTGATTGAGAATTGATCTTGCTGTACAGGCACTATCAGGCCTCACTGGGGGGAGACATTTAGGGTTTAGTGTCTTGCCCAAGGACACTTCAACATGGGGACAGTTGGAGGTGGGATTCAAACCGCCAACCATTCGATCATTGGACGATCCGCTCTACGACCTGCGCCACAGCCACCCATCTATCTATCTATCTATCTATCTATCTATCTATCTATCTATCTATCTATCTATCTATCTATCTATCTATCT
>JAPTGZ010000006.1:13107659-13121321 GCA_029814645.1 Fowleria isostigma
CTCGGGTGATTTCACAGTCTAACTATTATAACCTGAGGAAAGGAAATCTAGACTGCTGGGATGCATAAGTGGAGCAGAGGAGGCAGACGGAGAAGGGGAGGAAAGCAGAGAGGAAATGTAAAGAAAATGGAATAAGGAGGGAAACACAAGTAAAGTGGGCCGTTGTTTCTTTTATTTCTTTTTCCTGGTGATGTGAAATGTGTCAATCAAACTGAAAACAGGCAAACAGAGCAGTAGAAATGAGAAGGCGAGATATAACCAAAATTACTGAGGGGAGAAAAATAAATAAAAAAATCTGAGCACAGCCCTGAGCAGTGTGACATGCAGGGAAGTAGGTTGGATCTGGAGAGAAAATGGATAGCTGGAAGGCAGGTACGCAGTGAGAGGAGTTAGGCAGGGAGGTGGTGTTGGCTTGATATGAAACCCAGTCTCAACATGTGAAGTTCTTGAGACTTCACTGGCTCCAACACTATTGTTTCGCTTTCATTTTATGCCTCGAAATGACAACTTGGAAAAGCCTAAAAGAGTCTCACAGTAATTTTACGATGTCCCACACTGAAAACTATGTACCTTTCTTCCATCGACTTCTTCTGCGCTTTAATATTTAGGCTGGAACAAGAACTTGCTCAAAGTGCATCTACATGTTTTATGAAAGGAGAATGAGCTGAGGTGTGATGGAAAGGATAGGCTTTACTTTGCACTTTAACTATACACATCCAAACACCTCTCAGCGACCATTTTTCCCCGCACAGGTGAAGCATCTGTGGTAAGAATTTGTCAGCAGGACACCCAATCTAACAAGAAAAAAAAAAAAAAATGCTGGTTGACTTTTGGAAAAGTATTAAAAATGCCAATAAAAATATATCTTACAAAGTGCATATGAGTCAGCTGATCTGATGAAATAAGGCCAAACAACAGAATGTACCTAAATACTGCACAAACCCCCTATAACATCACCCCTTTTTTTGTGGGAAAAAAAAAAACAAAACAAAGAAAAACATCACTCATACCCATCGCCCTCAAGTATGGAGTTGGACATCAGAACTTATTGAAAATATAAACCACATCCACTGACAGTGTGATAATAACGCCGTCAAATAACTTACATGTTAACATCTATTAGCATTTATTGAGATAAATATTAGCACATACAGTTGTGTTAAACAACTTTCTTATTATAGCTTCCTGAGATAATTAGCAGGTTAACTAGCAGACCATTTAATTAAACACAACTAATGATGCTAATGCAGCTAAATTATGGCATTTACTGCGATTAAACACCAGAAAAGATGGATTGCTAGTTATCTATTCATTCATTCATTCATTTTCTGAACCTGCTTTTTCCTTTTTAGGGTCACGGGGGTTGCTTGGAGCCTATCTTAGCTACTTGTGGGCGAATTTGGGGTTCACCCTGGACACGTCGCCAGTTTCTCACAGGGCTGACATATAGAGACAAACAAACACACTCACATTCACACCTATGGGCAATTTAAATTAACCATTAACTTATTCGTGCATGTCTTTGGATGGTGGGAGGAAACCGGAGTCCTCAGAGAGAACCCACGCAGACACAGGGAGAACATGCAAACTCCACACAGAGAGGTCCCACCCCCTCAGACAAGTGGTATTTGAGGACGGCGGTGGTTTTGGCTGATCCTGCAGCCTCTATCAGAGCTGTCAATGCATCCTGATGTGTCTAAAAAAAAAAAGCAGATCGGGCTTTTCAAAACTTTTCAAGATTAAGTTTCATGACCCAACCATGTCCGTTCCCCACTCCCACTGATCGGCTGTTTTTAGACACATCACCAAGACGCATTGACAGCTCTGACAAAGGCTGAAAGATTAACTGAAACTGTCAGCAGGTAATAACACTGTCCTCAAATACCATTTATCTGACAAAAGAAAATCTCAGAAAATTTAATGGTAAAAGTCTCGGACAGTTTCATTAGTATAACTCCTACTGCCTGTCCGAGAGAAAAACATGTTTTACTCTACCGGCAGGAGCTCTAAATGTCTGACTTAGCAGATGAGCTAATGCTAGCACTAAACTGTCAATCACAGAAGCCACTCTGTTAATGATACAGAACATTTGGATCATCTGAACAGTGAATTATATCAAGATTTGTTCCCTTTAAGGTTCTAACAGAAGAGAAATGAACTATAAAGACCCACACCATATTTTGTGCCAGAGTGTTTATTTGAGGAGTAAAATTTGACAATTTATTATGGGGTTGACAGGGACTGACTTTCCATGGAGACTGCTCCCTAGTGGACATTCAGATTACTGCAGATTTTTACACTTCCACATTAGCTTCACTTACCTGGACTGGTGTTTGCAGCTTGGGACAAATTGTAAAAGGAGAAGAGATGGCTATGGTAAAACAGGAAACTCAGGAGCTCACTACTCAAACGGTTTTTTCATAAAATGTCCTTTGTCAAAAAATATTTGGACAATGATTTGGCCCTGAATCTAATCATTGACAGTGTTTAGTTTACTGTAACCAAAACAACTAAAAGTAAGTTTATCATTTTAGTCTTAACCACAATAGTTTTCTAATGTTAACAAACTTTAAGCATGACAGGAGCAGCAATTGAGTTTTCTTTAATTCATCAAGTCTAGTAATTTGTGGCCCAAATTTTTTTGGGATCTGTGTGTTTTTTGTATCATGTATCATTGCCTTTACTGTTTATGTATGATGTTGGATTATGGGAGTCAAGTCAAGAGGTCACTAAGATAAGCAGTATTGTGCAAATTACGGTACTTCCAAACTGTAATACTTTACAAATTACTTGTTACTGTAATTTAAAAGTAATTACTTATCTTACAATATTGCTGCTCCAGAACTGTAATCTGTTATATTACTCCTGTATTCCTTTTGAGTTATATACAGACTGTCATCATAAATGCTGGGTGCACAGTAGCGGTGCCAAGGACAACAGTAGATAAATCTGTATCTGATGAAGAATTCTAACTAGTCATAAAAACGTTAGCTTTCTTTATCATTGCTGATCACAGGGATCATGCTAACTAGCTTCTGTAAAGCAGGGTTAGAGTCAGTGTATGTAGCCAGTGGGCTGTCTTCTGCAGTCTTCATCCATTGGCTGAACAACAACAGGAAATAGACCTTTTCTGATACATCTTTGATTCCATAAGGTCTCGTGGTCCAGCTGTTTTTTTGTTTGTTTTTTTTAGCTTGTTTTTTTAAAAAGTTATTCTTATTTGCAGATTTCAAAGAACAATTTAGAAAAAAAATATGCATAATACCATTGTGCAGAAAAGATTAGAAGCCAAATAGGCTTATATAAATACTTCCCCAAGCAAATAAACAACCCACATGAAAAGGAAAAAAATAAAAATATATATGCAGTTTACAACCATCAGAGTGAGAATATGTGACTGAATAATGGATTAATAAAGTAAAGTGCTTTGGGTACCTTTCAAAAAGTGCTATAGAAATTGAATCCATCATTCTTTTATCATTAAAAAACAATCAAATAATACAAAACACTATGTTTTTTCATAAATTAGAGTCATTTTCAGTTGCTTTTTAAAAAAAGGATAAAGAGATTTATTGACTGAAGTTCAGGACATAAATTATTCCAAAGATGTGGTCCATATTTTCGAGAATACTGACAGAAGTTCTGCAGAATGGAAGATAAAATTTGCTAGAGTGTCATATAGGATAATTGGGAATAACAGATAACATAAAAAAGTTCTGGGAAACTTTAGGAAGGTCATGAGTTAAGTAACCATATTTGCACATGAAGACACAGGTCTGATAATCATTCACAGCAAAAACTGAGAGGTTTAAATTTTTTGAGGAGAGGAGCAGATGAGTTGTAAATCCTAGAAAAGCTGATCATTCTTAAAAAAAAATCATTTGAACTAGGCAGATCTTACCATTTTTTTTTTAGTTGAGAAATTGAATTATAGGCCAAAAGTGTGCTGTAATATAAGTGTTATTAAACTTGTACTGAGTAAAAATTACAAAAAAATTGATTAGTAATGCCTACAGGTTAGTTTATGCTCACATTACGTACATAAATAAATTCATTTCATCCATTTCTAATGTCACAGCCTTTGTACTTCCATCCATCCTATACATTGGAATGAGCATTTCTCAATCAATCCACCAGAGGGCACTGCTTCTAATTACCATACTGGCTGAATACCATGAAGAAGAGTGAAGTTTTTGAGAAGAGGAAGAAGAAAGTCAGTAATAACAAACATGGCAATGACAGAGGAGGCCATACTGATGTGAATACTAATGTTAATATTGAGAGGGGTAGTTGTCATAAATATGTCAATAGTTTTTCACTAACTCATACAGTCGTTCTTTAAAAGCCGCTGTTTATGGGAATTATTCTGTTCAAATCTCAACACAGCCTCCACTGTCCCGGCGGTACTGCTCTGTTTTACCCGTCTAGGTATACGCTACCGCAATCTCCCAGAAAATGGACAGAATTATGCATGTAATGTACCCATGGACATGGAACAATGACACCCATGGGATGGACAGAACACTTCGTATCCATCTGCATCTTCAGTGTAGAGCATAGATGAGCCCTAACACTACTGTGTTCCACCACAAACTAATCTGTTACTGTAATGCATTACTTTTGTAATGTGTTACTCCTAACACTGAAGATGAGGGACATTTTAAGTATTTCAACAAATGCCATTGCATATGATTTAGTCTATTGAAAAGTATCAGGGAACAGTTTTTAAGTAACTCCTTGATGTCAACTTCCTGTTTACCCAGCTGTTAAATGAGCGCATTGCTGAATGTTTCTGTACAGTGTTTTCCACTGTTGTCATTATATAACCTGCATGTCGCACAGATAAATGAGACGCCTCGACACGCTGCCATGATTAATAGGACAATACGCTGGTCATGGTGAAACAAGGCCCTACGGGGTGTCTCTCTTGGTTTGTGGCAAGTGAACGCTGTGAATGCTAGGATTTACGCCACACGGAAATTAGGTGATTACCTTGGCGATTACAGAGGAGTCAGTGGGGAAACAGGCTGCCTCGATGTGAGCTCAGCAGGGAAGCAGCCATCAATCATTCCAAACTGAGGCTCTTTGCTGCAGCAGGGAATCATGGATCTGATGTCCTACAGGGCATTCCAAAGCTGTGAAGACATGGGGAAAACGGAGGAGAAACATCAACAAGTTGTAAATAAAAGCTCCATGCCCAAGGATGAATTTGCACCGCTGCTCCATCCATCCCTGGTTGGGCGTTTCTATGTGTTTGTACAATGATACAGTCAGACGCCACAGTTTTAATTATTGCACCAAATAAATGAACAAGATTCTGTTTCTTTCGAATTTATAGATGATGGTAAAAAATGCTCCACAGGGATTTTTTTTATAAAGGAAACCTCTGTCTGGTGCGCAGCAGTTTTGTAATAGAATACGTACAGCAGAGAGATTAACTGTGTTCTTCAGCCCCTTAGTTCTCTTTTTTTTTGTTGTGTTTCTCTTAAAAATGCTAATGAAATCTATTTATCTTTAGTCTAATATTAAGTATGAAGCTCTACTTACAAAAACATGTCGTAGTTTAGGTTTTCTAGCTTCTGTTTTCAAGAAAATTGGTTGTTCTTCAACCTAATGTGCACTTTGGATTTTTGGTGAAATTCAGTTTTTGTGTTTGTTCATATTACGCATTAAATGTGACTTCTATCAGTTTTGAGTGTGAACAGAATGCAACACTGAAGTGACCCGCATGCACAAAAGAGGTCCTGACTTTATATGTAACCACACAGGCACACACTGTGTTTATGGAATTAACATTCTGGGTTGCAGAATAGTGATGTTTGTCACATTTCAATAATGTAAAGGTTGGATAAATGCAACCTGGCCATTCAGACTAAAGTTGTACTGCAAAATATTGAATATGTATCAGATTTAAGACCAAATATGAAAGTGGCCTGGGTTGGATTTGAAAAAATCTGATTTGTGCGGTTCAAACTGTCTAACAGATCAGATACAGGTCACATATGGGCAAAAAACAATCAGTTTTGGCCACATTTGCCTGCAGTCTGAATGTAGCCTTAGACTGTGTTTCAATGGAAAAAGGTCATATGATCTGATGATTCCAGTATGATGTGGGCATCAGTGTGAGAAGAGAGGTGGGTGAAATGATTAACATCATACCTAGTGCCTACAGTTCAAGCCTGTGGGGTTGGGTTGCACCAATCTGATATTAGGTACAAATATCGGCTCTGATATCAACATTTTAACTGGATCAAGGATTGGTAAAAGTGACTGATCCTTAAGACTAATGCTTGGGGGGTATCTGTGTGTGTGTGTGTGTGTGGGGGGGGTGCAATCCATGCAGTACCTCACAACGAGTATAGACCATACAACCATAAAGTGAAAGTGAAGCTTAAGACACTTTAATCATTTCTGTAAGTCTCCCACTGTTGTGCTGCTATTTTTCTTTTTTCCCAACCTTTGGAAACAACAATTTGAGGAGGTATGACATTTTGTTATGGGGGCATTTAGAGAAAGATATATATATTTCTATATATATGGGACAGATGCTTACGGACAGTTAATGGCTGACGTCAGCGCAGTAGAAGAACCTGGAGGTACACATGGGATACTTATTGAATAAGTAGGGCAGAAACCAGCCAACCCGTGTGCACCAAGAGATCATTTCCAAAAGAAACACTGCACCAGGTAAGGCTGGTAGCTTCTTAAATCAACAACGATACCGGATCGGTATTGGGTGTCAACCAATACGCTCAGCTCCAGTGTTGGTATCGACATCAGATTTGAAAAAGTCGGATCGGTGCATCTCTACTGTGGGGGCAGTGTTATGATCAATGGTTGGTTCAATTGATCAGGTTTAGGGTCAACAGTGTTACCCAAAAGTATGTTTTGAATAGAAATGACCTGAGTTGAACGTCAGTGGATTTTGTTCTTTATTAATTTGTGCTGTTCAAACTGTCTTTAACAGACTGGATCCAGGTCACATATTGACAAAAAAATAAAATCAGATTTGAGCCATATTTGCCTGCAGTCTGAACGTAGCCTTAGATATAGGGAGTGAGGAGCATGTATCCTCACCTGATGATGGACTGATGCCAAAAAAACTAAGAAAAGCAATTAATTTCCTTCCACATTTTTGGCAAGAATGGTCTCTTGTGTTTTTTTCAGCACTTCATATTTTTTTCTACATTCCTTTCTTCTTTCTGATACACTGTAATCAGTAAGCACATGGAGGTGAGCAGAGCTGAGCTGAGCCAGCAAGAGAAAGGGAGGGTTGTGGAGGGGCATATATTTGTCTTTCTGCCAGTATGCGTCTGCTTCTGTTTTTCTAAGATCAAGACACATGCCTAAAAATCTAGTGCATTTCCTTCACTTCAGGAAGCACTTTCATAACTTCAAATATAATAATTTCCTTTTTGGAAAGACGCCGGGGATTATCCATGTGTATTTGGCTTTCATTTATCTGTTTTCTTTCCCTGAAAGAAAAGGATAGGAGAAAAAATGGGGAGCTCACAGATAGTAAATGGTTGGACCTCTGGCCTGTGATCCTAAATAGGTTTTGATAGGTGTGGTGAATATGGTTTTGGCTCAGGGATTATGATTTACTGCCTCTCTGCTTTAGCTCCAGGAAAGTAACACTGGCATATCCTGCCTGTTCTAGTGTTTGTTTGCCTTCTCCTGATTCACCAATACTAAACATACAACTTATCGAGGATCTCTCCCTAATCTGACATATGGTACTATAAAGAAAAACTCAAGCTGGGTGTGTGAAATTAATTTTAGATGTATTAACAGTGAAATATGAGATTTATTAACAACACACCCAAAATAAAATAAAAAAAAATAAAAAGACTTGAGGGACATTTTTGTGCAGAGAACAACCAACCCGGCAAAAACAGATTGAGGAGTTCTTGATAGTTCTTCATTGTCTTTAGGCAGTATTGCACCACTTTAGAACTCTCCTAAAAGTCTTTAAAATGTCAAGGTTAAAATAACGGAAATTGGAAAAGGCAGCCCGAAGCTGTGTGTTTTAATTTGAACAGTGATGACACGTCGTTGGCCTTTACTTACAATGATTTCCATTCACAGTCCTGCTCACGTGTGAGGAGAATGGCCTAGCGGTATAATACAGTCCAAATCTGAGGGTCACGGTTTGTTCTGTTATTGAGAACATTGTGGAAACCTAAATAAGTGACATAATAAACTTAGCAAGGTCTTTTTTGTTTGTTTTCTTTTTTTTACTTCTGCTTCTGGTACTTCTAGGATAAGAATATGAATAGAAACTAAAAATAAGAATTTATTGTTGCTGTTGCATAGGAAAATGGAACTCCTTAATTGCAGGAATGTGTTGGGCTTTATCCAACATTATTATATATTATTGATTATTATAACAGAAACTGTTCTAAATAACCTGTGCAATAAACTATATATATATGCGTATATGTATAACCTGTACACATGTCCATATATATAATTATGTGTGTCAGTGATGTGATGCCTAAATATTGACCGGCAGTATTTTTTTTAAAGTTAAAAAAGGTTTACATGTACAAAAATATACAATTTATACATAGTGTCTCTCCTATATATGTAGTCACTTCACCTTTTCAAAAATCAGGAGTTATTTGCAATTTTTCTGTATTTTAAAGTGTCAAAATATCATGTGGTGCCACCGTCCAGCCATGACTACTGTTTTTAAATTACTCTAAATTTATTAACATTTATTTTCTGCCCTATTTGGTATGATTTACACAGTGTTTTGTATTCCTGTGCAAAATTGCAAAGCTTTTACAGTTCTATTTCTCTCATAATGTACAAACAAATTTTGTCCGATGATGTCCATTTCGTCAAATACCATGTGGTGCGACCATTATATGTCACTGACCCAAATATGTGTGTATAGGTGTACATGTGAGTATCTCCCCTATCCAACCTGTGGCATGATCAATATGTGCACAGCTGTGAATAGTATTTATAGCATTTTTGATTTGTTTTTATTTTTGATTTTGCTCTTGTGTGCTTTGTATGTGTTACACTATTGCTGCTGTAAATATGGAATTTTCCCTTGTAGGACTAATAAAAGGATGTCTTATCTTATCTTATCTTATCGTTTTTGTTTTTTTTTTAACTAAAGTGCACGTATTTCTGTGTGGTAAAGTTGATCTGATTTTTCCTCACTGCACCCGTGGGCCCTGGGGTTTCATAGACCATCTTCACAGTGGATGTGAGGTTGCACTAACTGGGCGTGTTGTAGTTGTGAAAGTGTTTGTGAACACACTTCAGCAGAAAGTTTGAGTGAGGTACACCACAATGGGACTGATTAACGTCTGACTGTAAATCTGACAGAGGAACTGGTGATGGCAGTTATTGTCGCCACATACACATGTAAACTCAGCAGCTGCTTTGCACAGTATGAGACACATTCAGATTTAGACAGGCATTTACATTCACAATCACAGCTTTTTTTTTTTTTTTCTTTATGTACTTTGGGATTACTGTATTTAGTTTGTTTCTTCTTAACTCTTTCCCCCTTTCACATATGTGTTACTGTGGAACATTTTATTTTTCCAGTGTGTTTTTTCTTTTTTTCAGTGGCCACAATTGTCACTACTCAGGCAAACCAGTGAAAATTTATTATTGTTACAAATTACAATTTCAATATATTTTAATACATTTTATTTAATTAAAGTTTTTTGAAAATAAAAAATAAATTAAATTAATTTAAATTAACAAAAACAATATATAAAAAATATTTTTTTTTAAATAAATAAAGAAATTAAAAAACAAAAAATAAAGAAAAAAATACAAAAACTAAAACTTAAAAACAAATTAAAAAATTAAGAAAAAAAATTAAAAATGTATTTTATAATCCTATTGTGGCCCTACCATGGGTTGTGGTCACCTCCATTAATCACAGTATGACAGTATCACAGAAAAATGGAACCTTTTCTAATGGTCGTCAAATCAATTTTTAGTGAAATAACAGAGGTGTCAAAACTCGTCATTAAGGATACGGGGAAGTCGTCAAATGTCGTCTTTATGGGGGAAAGAGTTAACCCATAAAGATCCAGATCTCCACCAGCAACCAAAGCCCTCTACTGATGTAACATTAAATGTCTGTTGATCCATTAATCCTATCAATAAATGTAAATAAATGGAATAAATGCTGTTTGTCATCTTTTCAGGGTCATCACATATGACCCATGTGGATGTTCAGAGGCTCCGTAGTGACCGTGGAAACACTATCATCTTCTACAACATTATTCACCAGTAAAACCTACTGAGTTGGATCAATGACAGTGGATGGAGACCCTGGGTTTATATCAATTTAATAATATCGTTGCTGAAAAAGTCACTTTTGCTTACTTACTTTGCAATTTTCTTTGTTTGATATAATAACTTTTGAATTAACGCTGAGTTTCCATGAACATCTATATTAATTACATGAAATTAAATATCGGAAAATACATGATTTACAGGGAAATATGCAAAACACAGGATATAATATTATAATAAATGGTAATAAATTACTTAAGAAAGGTAAAAAAGAGAAGGAAAATTAGGAACTGCCACAAAAGTAGAATGTTGTCGGAACGGTCAGAGAGGCAGTGGAATCACTGCTGACCTCTGACCTTTAAGAACTCAGTGGGGCTTTTAGTGGCTGATCCCATTTGCCCCTAAACACAACTTATAAATGTTAAATTAGTCCTATTTAAATAAGTGTGCTATACGGATTAAACATGAAGTAAATTTCACATACAATGAAATCTCATTTGTGTTAACAAATTAATTCAAGTAGTGATAAATGTAATATATATGTATGTTTAGCTTAAGATAATTTTTCAAACGACTTGTGGATGGAAAGAAAATTAGTTAATTGAAGTAATGATTTTTAGTAAATACTGTATTAATGATAGTCTGTATGAATACAACTTAAAATGTTTCGCTTCAGCTTCAGTAAAAACTAAAGTGGTTTAAGGCAATGGGTTTCGACGCAAATTTCTGGTAAACTCAACTATTTCGGGTTTACAGTGTAGAAGAAAATTAACATATATTTGCTTTTACCTGTTATGTCTCAAAAGGTAATAAATCACCCTACCAATTCATGCATTATAGAAGTGGAGAGTTCTACACTTACCAGGAAAAGTACATTTTGTGTTACTATTGCATATGTTATTTTCCCCTTATTTATCCGTACATGCACGTGGATGTTACATTGCTGCTGCTGTTGTACAGTGTAGGACAAGGTAACTGTAAAATAAATCTATAACCAATTATTGCGGTGATGAAAATCAATACCAATAATAGTCCACTCTAATTACAACAACTATTGATAGTATTCGATTTCTAAAGGTAATGTCCGGAGCTTACATGTATCTAACAATATAATTGTAATCAGCGTGTTTATTTCATCCACGCTGTTGGAGGAAGTCTTTGGGTTTACATATAGTCTTATTTGACTGAAACTGCTCTACAAGCTTCGGCCATTAGCTCTGTGGAAGCATGTTGTTTTATTATGTCCATATTTCCAGCCCAAAAAGGTCACATTGTCTGAACTGTCAACCAAGTCTGATTGATTCTTGACTCATTTGCGCCACCATAAGGTCGGTGACAAACAGGAAATTGGACGAATAGGCTGCATTTGTCTGCTTTCTACTGCAATTTTAATGAGTGTGGTATTTTTTATTCAAGACCATTATTAGCTTCCTATTTCACCAGGTAACAGTTCCAGTTTTAACCCATAAAGACCCAGTGCTACTTTTATGGCAGTTTCCAAACCAATTTTTCTCTCTATTTAACTTTTCTTAAATGATTTATCACCATTTATCATAATATTATCCTCTCTATTTTGCATTCTGTCAGTAAAAATTGGATATTTTACCATATTTGGTTTACTGATCATGAACTTTAATCGCCATGCAAGATTACATTTGAGGGTTATTATACCAAAAACAGAGAAAACTGAATAAAAACTGACTTTTTTAGTGAAATTTATCATTAACTGAACATAAACTAAGCATCTCCATCCACTGTCATTAATCCAACTCCATGGGTTTTGCTGGTGAATCACTGTTGTAGAAGATGATGGTGTTTCCACTAACTACAGTGCCTCTGAACGTCCAAATGGTTCATATCTGATGACCATGAAAAGATGACAAACTGCATTTTACGCCAATTATTTAAATGGATTGATAGGATTAGTGGATCGGAAGTTATTAAATGTTTCAGATCAGCAGGTGGTTTGGGTCTGCAGTGGATACTTGAGTCTTTACGGGTTAAACAGTGTTAACCGAAGCTGCAGTATTATTTTGAAACAATATTTTATTATTGTTACAAACACAGGTAGTGGAGTTAACACATGGCAGCACTGTTTGTTTTTTTGGATGCCTTATGGATTGTTCTATGCTCTAGCATCATCAATCAATCATCACTTCTGACCATCTGTCTGTGTGTGGTGGTGCGTTCACCTGCAGAGACCCTGTCCTCTGCTTGGATTGTCTATTTTCTTATCTGTGTTCAGGCCATTTCTGCGTGTAGATCCATGACTCATGAGCCAATACTGGTGCAATGTAGTGTACACAGGTGGAACAACATAAAAATAAAGAGACAGTTCTGCTTTTACTGTTTATTTAATGTGATGCAGCTCTATCTGACAGACAAAACACTGGGCAAAACTCACAACTACAAAAGTTTTTGGCCACATACTGTATCTAAGGTCTGGAGTGATGGGTGCATCAGAGTGAAAAGAAAGGTGGATGAATTGTTTACCCATCATACCTACTGCCTACAGTATATAAGCCTGTAGGGGCAGCGTTATTGCCGTTGTTGTTTGCATCGTTCTCAATTAAGCAAAAGTATGTGTCCAAGCATGTACAGTCGTGGAAAAAATTCTTAGACCACCCTATGTTTTCTTCAATTTCTTGTTCAATTTAATGCCTGGTATAACTGAAGGTACATTTGTTTGGACTAATATAATGATAACAACAAAAATATCTCATAAGGTTTTAATTTAAGAGCTGATATCTATCCATTCTCTATGGTTTTCTTGATGATAACCACAATCACATAAGTACTTACATCATTATCTATGACATTGTACTAACAAAAACAGTGCTTTTATTCATTTCATGTTTTCTTTTCTGTCTGTTTTAGTCACATGATACACACAGGAGTTAATACTTGATTGCATAACCACTGTTTCTGATGACGTTTGATGGTCTAATATTTTTTTCCGTGACTGTACATAACATGTTTTTCACATATGGACTCATCACTAGAGGGTCCAGACCAGAACCCTATTAAACCTGACCCATTAAACACTAGCTACAATTTAATTTTATTTTTTTTAATTGAAATGTTTATCCGCTCTTTTAACATACAACAACAAACAATTTTTTTTGCCATATATCATGCTGTTGTGATATATTTTTTGTATCACATTTGATACATTGGGTATTTATGGCAAATTTTGCTCACATTAACTTTAGATACAAAAATTTATTTTACCAGTAACATGGTGAAAATCTAGAACATTTCAAGTTGTTTTTTTAACCCTCCTGTTGTCTTCATATTCTGTATACACCCCGTGTCCTCCGGGTCAAAATGACCCGTCTTCACTAAATCCCCAATATAACCAGCTTAATTGAATTTTAAACATAAAAT
>JAPTGZ010000006.1:13196819-13209196 GCA_029814645.1 Fowleria isostigma
CACACACACACACACACACACACACACACACACACACACACACACACACACACACACACACACACACACACACGTGGTCCATCGATGGAATGGAATGGTAACACTCCCCCCCACCTCACTCCCCCTTCTGACAATGTGACAATGGATGGCTGCACTGACTGCTGCCCCCAGTTCCAATAGGTGCGTTGGTGTTGGGTTAATGTGCATATTATGCACAATTCTTTTTCCATAGTTTTTTTGTTTTGTTTTGCTGTTTACACATGCCTCATTTTAGTAAATCCATTTGCACTACAAGATATTCTGTAAGTAAAGTGACTAGAACTTAGGCCTATGGATTAAATGACTATGAGATTCACGCTATAAGAATTGGGAGGGGTGACCTAGATGACATATAGTAGCCTACATTTCACATCCTTATGAAGTTTTGTTCAGTTTGCTTCAGAGACTTACGATGAATTTGCACATCACTTTCACCATGACTGTTGTGCAGTTCTGCTTTTCACCACCCACAGTGTCTGGTGAAAGACAGATTTGCTAAATCCACTACAAATTACTATCATGGCCACAAAATGTTGCGCTGCTCACTGACACATGTTTTTAATTTAGTATTTAGTACTCAAAAGAAAAGTAGTTTTGTACTTGACTTCATCTACTTTCACTTCATCTGAATGTTATCCCACTATTTAAGACTTAATCCAATGAGCATGCTGTGCATGTCTGAAAACTAAGTGCAGAGGAATGCTGCGCTACTGAGTTGGAAACACATGAAACTTAAATGCTGCTCATCTTAATAAAAGGTTCAACAACAGAATGAAAAAGTAGATAGTTATGTATTTAACATGTATAAGAGAATATGAATTATCAGATTCCTGATCAAATACAGTTGTGGATAAAATTATTAGATCACCCTATGTTTTCATCAATTTTTGTTCATTTTAATGCTTGGTACAACTAAAGGTACATTTGTTTAGACAATATAATTATAACAAAAATAGCTCATAAGAGTTTAATTTAAGAGCTGATATCGAGCCACCTTCAATGGTTTGCTTGATAATAACCAAAATCACATAAGTAGCTATGGCATTGTACTGGCAAAAACAGTTTAGGTGTTCCATGTTTTTGTTTCTGTCTGTTTTAGTCACATGATACACAAATGAGTTAGTGCTTGATTGCGTAACCATTATTTTTGATGACTTTTGATGGTCTGATATTTTTTTCTTTGACTGCATGATGAAAATACATTACATAGTTTAATCAGCTTTTGTGATGAACATATATTATATAGGCCAACAACCTGGTCAAAAGAAGGGGCTTTAAGTAACCTGAGAAGGGTAAGATTTTTCCACAGGATAACTACTGCAGTGAAATCTGCTGTTCTAAAGTCAAATGGATCTGAGGTGAACATATTTGGAGAAAAGGTGCAGTGTTGCAGAGGTACAAGCAGTTCAACCCACTGAGGGGTCATGGGTTAGCCAATGCTAAATGCTAACTTATGGTTTTATATATACTAATAAACAAGCTGCAAAAAAATCTAAATATTTCAAAATTCTTTCATAAATATAAATATTTTATTCAATAAACTTAACCTGCAACAATTCAAACTCAGCAGGGGAGAAATCTCCTACAGGTCAGTCAAAGCCAGAGACCACCAGATCACTTAGTAGAGGGTCCAAATAAAACCAGTGATTCCAGGGAAAATCAGTGGCAGTATTTTTGACAGAAATTGAATGTAAGTCTATAGGAGCAAGAACTTTTTAGAGTCAAGCAGCTATGGTGTCAGAACTTTCACATTGTACTATATAGATGTGACAGTGACGGTCCTGTCACTATGCCTCCGATTGATCATGTGCCCTGACTACTTGGCCACAGGGATATGCCTTTCACGGACTGATTAGCACGCATGACTCTCACCTGGGAGTCTGGAGTTTGAAGCCTGCTCAGGCCCTCTTCGTTATTGCCCCGTAGACCTAATTTTGAAGCTGAAGCTCTTGCCCATTGGGTAATGCTCATGATAGTATCAATGCAATAGTGTAGTTTCTGTTTTCAGAGTATTCCTTTTGATGCCTATAACCTGTTGTGTTTTATTAGTATTCATTTCTGTTGATTGGGTGCATTTGTGTCCTGTACATTGTGTTAGTTAATTTTGGTGTACTAATGCATGTTTATATAGCAATATAAGTAGCTATATATAGCTAATTCCTTTGACTTTATTGCAACTACGGTATATATGTTTAAGTAGTGAAACTGGGGGTGGGAGTAAATAAGCTTTGCTTCTTTACGCTCCCTTTCGGGCTACTAGGGTTGTATATCAGCAGTGAATTGCTGTATGTGTTTATGTATTATGTACATTGTGTACACATGTTTATAACCAATGTCTCTATGTGTATTTCTATATGTATATTTTCTCATGTAAAATTATCTACATATACAGTATTGTGTTTAGAGCAAACTCTCCATGTATACATAGGCCATCTATGTGGCCTCATAGAAAGTATGAATTGACAGATTTCTTAGTGGAGCAAGTCATAATGGTGGAATGAAGGAAAACTGTTAAGTAGACACAGTTAACTATGATGTATCACCTCCAAGCTTTAGCAGCATCTGCCCTCCCCAGCCTCATTAATGTGATGAAGAATTCCTCTTAAAATGCACTGTGTCCCAGCATGGAAAACAAAATTCTTGGAAACACACACAAGCATTTATAGCAGATTGAAAAGATGAATCCAGAGAGCTGTTCTGTTTATTTTTGCATAATAAATCTGCTTTAGGAGTTCAATATTTTATTGAACTAGGGCTCTAACACCACTGCCTTGAACATGGCTTCATCATTTAATCTCTCTCCCTGTCTTTCCTGGTCATGTTAAGACTACACGCAGAAGACAGATGTAGTTTGGTAATACCCTTTAGATAAATATTTATCTCTGAAATCAGACAAATGAGGCACACTCCAGTGTCAAGAGAGATGTAAGCTGCTGACGACAGGAGGTGATACTTTTTGTTTGGAAGAGGTAGAAATCGTCTGACATCTTTCTGCGACTGCCAGGTGTGAGAGTTTTCACTTTAGCTACACACTTCCTCTTTCCTTCGGGTCTACTGTCTTTTACCTTTAAACACAACTTAAATCAGTGAAAGCTTCCACTGTATACGGCACATGAGAAACAAAAGGGGGGTCGTCTTTACGAGCCCGCTTTGCGTCTGTGTTTGGATGTGAAATAAGCAGGTATGAGTGGTATTATAATGGTTTGGATTTAGTTTCAGGTCTGCTGGAACTTGCACTGTCTGGACAAGTATTTAAAAACCTGCCCAGAGATCATGTCTGGTGTGGATCATCAGCCCAGTTAGAGTGAGGGAGGTGGAACAGGAGAAGAACCACCTGGGTAACCTCAGCCTGCCCTCTGTAAAGAACACCACCGATGGGTCCAAAACCAGAAAATGGCTCTAATGAGTCTAATTAAAGCTCTACAGCTCATTCTATCCTGGCAACTGGGTTACATCTGATCTCATGTGCACATCTTATTTCCTGTCACATATATAAATAAATACATATATATATAGACAAACTGGCCTTCTTTACAACTTTCTTTTTCTTTATACCTTTTTGTCACTAACCCATAAAGACCTAGTGTTGCTTTTGTGGTAGTTCCCAAATGGATTTCTCTCCCTACTTAACTTTTTTAAGTGATTTATCACCATTTATTATATTATTGTCCTCTGTATTTTGCATTTTTCAGTGTAAATCATGTATGTTTTCCTATATTTAATTAGCTGATCATGTAGATGTTCCTGAAAACTCAAAGTAAATTCATAGGCTTTTATATCAAAACAGAAAACTGTAGAAAAACCTGACTTTTTCAGCAAATCTATCAATAACTGATCATAAAACACATGTCTCTATCCATTGTCACTGATTCACCTCCATGGGTTTTACTGGTGAATCAATGTTGTGGAAGATGACAATGTTTCCATGTTTACTTCGGAGCCTCAGAACATCCAAATGTGTCATATGTAATGACCATGGAAAGATGACAAAGTGCATTTTACACCAGTTATTTACATGTATTGATATGATTAATGGATCAGTATATATCACATATTTTATATCAGTAGATGGTTTTGGTCGATGGTGGTTGTTTGGGTCTTTATGGATTAATATTCATTTCTAAAGGCTTATATTTAGTATGTATTTTTTATATGTTTAGAAAAATGTGTGCAATTACTGTCAACACACAGGTTGTCATGTAAAAGCATATAAAAAAATACAATTAAAATCACTCTGGTCTATTGAACCTGTATTTTATTCTTTATGCAGGAGACCTCTGCACCAGAGCCAAACAGCTGTGCTGTGTGGGGCAACAGGCCACGGTGCTGTATGTTTTCTATCTACAGTGGAATTTATATGAGCCTGGGGTTACAAGCACATGAATGGGCCCCAGTGTGCTGGTTCTGTTCTGACGTCACCTCATCAGCGTGCATGGGACACACTCGTTAAAGTGGGACACACCATGGTTTGCATGTATTTCAAAGAAAACCGAAGCCACTTTGAAGGATCAGAGTGTGGTGATGTGGAACAATGGGCAGATTTGTTTGACCGGTATGATGCCGCTCGTGCCACTTGGAATTGAAGACTACTGCAGAATCATCAATTCACAAAAACACATCTGTATCTATCAATCAAGATGTCTCCTGTTGTAAAGCAACCCCCCCCCCCCTAAATTGTCAGATTATGCTAGTTTGAGTAAAATGCCTCCAGAATGAAAGGAGTGAAATTTCACCCAGTTTGAGTCACTAATAAAGAAAAATCAAATCAAAACTGCTGGTTGGCTGTAGTTTCCACGATCAAGTCTTGGGTCAAAATGTAAAACTTTGAGAATTATTGAGAGAAGGGGTTTTACTCAAAAGGAATGTTTGTGTCAGAGCTACCAGATCTATCTAAAAACACGGTCTACACATTACAATACTTAACAGGGTTTGTCTAGTGGAAGATTTACAAAACTATTAAATACATAAACCAAGACATATTTATGTATGTATATATCTATGTATGTATATATACGTGTGTGCGTAATAGCTAGGGCTGTACAATATATTGAAAAAATATTGGTATTGCGATAACGGAGTGTGCAATATTCATATCACAAAGACATTTAATCATTTATTTTCTTTTACACTCCATGGGGTACCAGAGTGGTTTTCTGTACCACTCTAACATGATAGTTTTTCTAGCAAAAAAAACTTTAAGTACTACTGCTTCTGGTTGAATGTAAGTTTACATGATATTAACGTTGGAAAGATGTGAATATTTTCAGAGCACAACTCTGAGCAAGGCCTGAACACTTATATTTAAATGTTTTATTTTTTTATATGCAGTATTTACTAAACCAGGCAAGTAATGGAATATTGTTTTGTTTAAGCTCTTACATGGTGGTGTGAAATACTTCAATGTTATTTACACATTGTTATGTGAATAAAATGACCAACTATTTGACTGTTTGTGTCTGAAGGTCTATGGTAACAGCATCACCGGGTTGTACCACAGAATTGTGTCATTGATTGTAGTAGTACGGTATTTTGTCTTAAATTATAAATAATTGAGTCAATATACAAACAATTGGGTGATTTTAACATTAGTAAGGGACATTTCTCTTAGGAAATGAAATTGGTATTACTTTAGGTAAACAACAAATACTGTAATATTATCTTTAATGCAATGCTGAACCCATATCACAATATTGTGCACCCCTAGTAATAACACTTTAGCATATACATTTAAAACATCAGCTAACCAGCACTTCTGTCATTTGTTTTCCTGTTCATCTTATTAAAGTATGTAAAATTTGACAGATTTAACCCCAAGCAGAACATTCATATTTAAAAAATGTAGACTCAGTCATCTTGTATTGCAGAAATAGTGCATTAGAGCAAAGCAGGGTTAAAGCAGCATGAAAAGGGCCTCGGCAGACAAGCAAAAAAAAATAAAAAAGATAATGTTTTAAATAAATAAATGGCATGTTTCATCTATTAAAGCAGTAACAACACACACAATTATGAAATCTTTGTTCACATATATTTCATAACATTTGAAGTACATTAAGTACATTTTAGAAATAGAAGCTACAGTTTATAAAACCTTTCCAGCAGAAATCATTGATGGGCCAGCATCAGCCTTTTTTTTTTCCTCTAGCAGACAGGTTTATTTTCTATATAAAAAATAATAAAAAAAAAAAAAAACGACAACAAAAAAATATCGCTACATTACTTTGTCCTGCGCTACCTTTAAATTCCCATGAAAGCACCAGCTGTCTGCATCTCGTCTTTTATAAAATATAAATTATTGAAAAATATTCAAATGTTTGTGAACTAAATACAATAAAAATGATCTCATAACAAAAATACAGAGACACTATAAAATATACAAAAAAAAACAACATCTAAAACAATAACGTTTTCCTTCTGGATCCATTCTGAGATATGCATATGCCACAAACTATTGGTATCAATACACCTGCCTAACGAAGGCTCATTAATACATAAAACCTGCAGTAGATTGTAAATTGTGACATTTGACAATAATCTATTTTCCTGACAAAATTATTTTAAAATATAAACATTTATGGTAACAGAATGTTTGCTTACACATTAATCTTATGAAGCCAACCATAAGAACATCATGACCTTGTGCTGAAAATGTTTTCTTTTTTTTTTTCCTCCATGGCATTAATAACATTACATGTATGTTTAAAAATTGGTAAAGCTCTTTCTTACACACAACATTGACATCAGAAAGCCAAAAAAAAAAAAAAAAACAGTGTTTGGAAACTTGAATCACACAGTTAAGAATTAAAGTACAGTGAGGCTTAATACTAACTGATCTGTCTCTGCTTTGGATGGAAATGTGGATGAGAGTTTGAGAGTCAGTACTAGATAATGATGCAAAAACTGGAAACCAATGAAACACTGAACAGTTACAGTATCACTTTTCAGCGGGAACCCAGACACACAAAGGCATTTTTCTCATCCTAACACTGTGTGCTTTACAAAACATTAACAAAACTTAAACAGAAAGTCAACTTCTTCCAAACATATGAGAAATTTCTGGTCCTTGTCTTCCAATATACTGGAAGACACACAAAGCACCCTGGTCGAAGACCTCACATGGGCTTTGGTTATTATTTCTGCTTTGTGTCTTGCTTATTTGTGTAATCTGGGTCTCAATAAAGCTTTATGAAATACAATCTGTACAAACAGACATCTCAAAAGCTATTTTCTTCTATATGGGTAACATTCAGCCACTGTAAACAATAACATTATATTCTAAGATGATATTCAACTTTGGCATTTCCCATAAGGCCAGTGTACAGTCATTATTCCCACTGTTGGGATGATGCTGCTGCCAATTTGCTTAATACTAACCAGTGAATCTTTATTCGTGTATTCTGAGCAAATTCCACAACTATACTCAATGTGGAATGGTAGATGGATTGCTTACTATGAAGTCGATATCATCTTGTCCATAGATAAGTAACATACAGACAAAATTAAATACTCATGTTTGCGACAACTGTTTTAGCTGAAAGCCGCATTCCGCTTTGACGAGCATCCTCAGTATACACCCCATGCAACGCAACCTTCCCAGCAAAGCCAACTTGCATCGTTTCTGTCATTCTTTGTCAAACCTCGTCTTTTTCATCATTCCACAGCTCCTTTTGAGTCGCTCCATCTCTCCCCTCACAGCTTCTCCTTCTCTCTAGTCAACATTTTTCCTCTGCCAGTCTCTCTTCCATAAACTGTACCTTCACAATATACTGCAACCACTTTACGACCAAAATGTACTGCATTAATACATATTCAACATTCTTAGGATTTCTTTAATCACTCCTCATCCTGTTATTTTATTGTACAGATAAAAGACTAAACATTTCAAAAGCAAGACTAACATGGACAGTGAACTGACAAATTATACATCTAATCTGCATATTAAACAACTTTTACCAAAGACTCCTGAATTTCCCCACATAGATTGTCTACAGTTTGCTAATACTGATGGTATATGCAAAAATGCATAAGTTTCAGTCATAATATGTGTCTCTAACAAGATGACAAACATGTACACGACGGTGAAAAAGTCAGTTTCAAAAGCAACGGCTACTTTCAGTTGTCTGTCTATCAGACACTCTTGCTATGAGTAATCTCATACGGTCCTCAAACCCTACCAGCACGGGGCCAGCGACTCTAGTGTTGTCTGATAATAAATCAGCACATTTCAGTTAAGGGCTTTGACAAACCTGAACAGTTCAACTTGGCTTCTGGGGTTTGGTTCCATTGTGATACCTTCATTGACAACATAAGCACGATAACTAAATTACACTTTCCAATATATGCCTGGTAGGTGGGTGTTCTCAACATCAATAATATGATACTGGCACAAGCATATGATCATCAAACAACAGATTATAAGAGACACTTTTTGGTCCAAGCTGAAAACACTCTCCTTGTCAAACAGAAAAACTGAGCATATACTGTATGCAAATATGACATTATACTTCAGTCCCACTTATACACTTTGGCAACCGTTCTTAGTGGAAACTTTCCATCTGCTCTCTGCTACGTCAAATGAACTGAATTATTTTAATTTTCTCTTGCGTTTTTCTACATGTTTTGTCTCCATCCTCATGGCTCACCACTGTGCTACTCAGGCAAAAACAGAACCTGACCTCTACTCGATACTGCTCCATCAGCCTTGAGCTGCAAAATAATACCGGTATACTGGATATCACACATACACTCGCTCACACGCACGTGTACACACATCTCAAATGCAACAGGGTTATGCATACACACTTTTGGCTTGTGCCTTCTTTTAAAATAAGGTCTGAGAGACAAGAGCTCAAAGAGGACAAAGACCACAGTTAGTCATTAAAAACATTTTGGTCCCCAAAAAAACAGTTTAACAACTTTATCAAACAGTTAAGACCACTTTATGAGCCCCAGTCCACGTGGCTCCTTAACGTTTGTCTTCACTTCCTTTTAAAACTCTGATTTCACTCATCCGTGTCTGGCTTTACGTCCAACATTGCATGCAGCTCCTCCGGAGTGTACCCCAGCAGGCTTTTTAAGTCACAGACAAAACGGTAGACGTAGCGTTTTCCCGATGTCTTGTGGATAATATTCTTGTCGTAGTAATAGCGTAAGCCACGGCTAAGCTTCTCATAGTTCATCTTGGGCTTGTTTTTCCTCTTTCCCCACCTTCGAGCAACCTAAACACAACAGAGAATAAACATGTGGTCATACAATCAGAAACCATAATAATGTAGTGATATTTTAATCAATTTAGCCCATTCAACAACTTCAAAACCCCTTAATTTAATCAAATTTACAGTAATTTATGAATTGAATTAAAACTTTGCAAAATATAAATCATTCATACTGAACTGAAGATAACTTTTTCAACTCAGCATTTTTTTTTAATATAGTTACTTGACACCAGAAAACTCAACTCAACAGCAAGGATTTTTCTTTTTTTTTTTTTTTTTTTTTTTTTTTTCCCCTTTTGCAAAATAAGAAGACATCTTCATCTGGCCAACTACTTAGGACCTCCCAGTACGTGTACCAGTGACCACTGGGGTCATGACCTCTCACCTCATCAGGGTCGGAGAGCTTGAATTCCCAGCCGTCGCCTGTCCAGCTGATGAAGGACTGGCAAGACTTGTCGGTCAGCAGCTCCAGAAGAAACTGCCACAGCTGGATGGGGCCACTGCCTGCAGAACAGAAGACGTTGCAAATAATGAGTATTTTAAGAAAACAGTCTGCTTTTAAGGCAAAATGTTCAACCTTCAGATTCCAGTTCCAAGATATGGAACATGCTATCACTTGAGTGTTTGTAAATATTTGTATACACGCCAAAGTGCACTGCAGCTATAGTGTATTTGTGCCAAATTAACAGTTGTACATTGAAGGAGTGCAAAAATATACTGGGAATATTCTAGAAAACTTCAACAAGTACAGTGTAGGTCAATGGAAGACATATATTTCCAAGTGTATACTTAAGCTATGTCTGAAAGCATTGAATACACATGCTAATTATTCACTTATGTCTGAAGATGGACAAAGTAAACCTTCTAATCTGGGTCAGTCTCAAGTACAGCACTGGAACCAAATGTCCCACTAAATACAACAGGCACATTCATCTTGTATTCCCTTGTCTGCCAGTTGCCCTGTGCACTATGTGAATCCAGAGTCTGTGTCTGTATGAGTTCCATACTGATGAAATCACTAGTTTAAAATAAGAGCTGCTGCCTCCAGACTTTAGCAACACATTTTTTGGGACTTGAATACAGTCTGTGTGTGTAAGAGAGAGCAAAAGTTAGAGGTTGCTAAGTAATAATAGATTACAACTTGCAAGAGTGAAGAAAATAATACAAGTCTTAAAACTAAACTTTAATGTTATTACATCATGTGGAAAAAGGAGGGAAAGCAGAACAAAGAAAACAAAAAGCCTGGTTTTGTCTGAACTAGATTCAATGTAGTACACTTTGATCTTGTGGTTTCTCTGCATACTAACCCACCCACTTTTGAAGCTCGCATGTTGAAATCACACCTGCCTATGCAGCACACCGCCTCAGCAAAACTGAAGCTCGGCAAAAGTCACTTCTCTCAAGTACCTCAGAAAACCAAATGTACCCTTATACAACACAAACAAAAGCTTTCAGGGAAATAGGCGTGTGGGTTGCACACTTGAAACGACATCTCTGAACCCTATTTACTCTTAGCAGGATTGGAGAAGGTGCATGACAACAGGCAATTCGACTTTGGAAAATAAATGGCTCTGCAACACTGGATCTCTTTCAGACAAGGAGCTTTGACGTGCATTCCAAATGTCTGCTACTGTAACAACGAGCCCACATAAGGGTGATACAGTGTGCGTTTACCAGCCCGCTACGCTCTCATGCCAGAATGTAGGCGACCCCTTTTAAAAAAAAAAAGTTTCCAAAAATATTTTACAAGCCTCCATGCACAATGGGCCTCATTGAAAAACCATACAGTGTGGCAAAAAGGCGGGTGGGGTTGGGGGCTTGCATTCATAGTAGTGTTAAGGATCTGACCCATGCACGCTATACGAGTCTTGAGCGTATGCAGCTATAACAGAAACATCTGGGTGTTGACTGAGCCTGAAACTAATGATGATGTTCAATAATGTTTTGATCAGGTAATATGATGTCAAACGCTTCTTATATGTTACTAGTACGTTGACCCACGGGAATCCATGGGTTTTAGAAGGAGTAGAATTAATAAAATGAGGAGCTGACTTCTTAAAAGTTGGACATAACTTGAGTAAAAGTGAAATTAATGAGTTTGTTAGTGTCAGTGATGATAGTTGTTTATTCATAGTTACCTTATATATTTGTTTAAAGGGCTTTACATCATTATTGTATGTTAATTACATTACATTATGTTAATCACGTTGACCTTAATTGATTTGTGCGCTTAGAGGCCTGTAGATGGAATATGCAATGCTGGAGGATTAATGATTTTGCTATATAATTTGTTATTTAAATTGAAGAAATGTGCAAGTTATAAAGATTTATTTGTAGAGTTTGTAACACAGCTCCTTATGGAGGAAATGTGGGTGTCTGTTAAATTCACTGAGAACCCACCTGTCAATCAAACTGATGGGAATTCATAGCTGTACATCCTATCTTAAAAATTCTTGAAAGTGAGGCTTGTGGAGAATCTTCTGAATGTATCAATGTAAAAAAAATGTTGAAAAAAAGTCAGAACTGAATAAGCAGCGATTGTAGGAACGTGGAGTTAGTCAAACATTTTAATGACAGAAATTTAACATTGGAGTGAATGATAGAAAAATAAGCACTGTGTGCACTTAGAGACCCGTAGATTAAAAAAAAAAAAAAAAAAGTTTTATTACTAGAATGTGAATAATAAAAAAAGATAAAAGAGTTTATCTAACATTTTGATGAATAAATTGCTGTTGAAATTGCATTAATGTGACTTATGAAGAATTGTTTAAAGATTTTCTAACATAAAACCCAGCCCTCTCAAATTATTTTAATACTTAATTGTTGCTTATATGTGATGGATGAGGCTCGATCTCAAGATGTGTGTTTTTTCTCTTTTTGTTTTGATTTTGTTTTATTCTGTCCGCTATGTTTTATCTTTATATATGTTTTTCTTTCTTCATTAATGATGTTATTTGCCTGTTATGGGAAAAAGACGTCAGTAAAGTAAAAAAAAAAAAAAAAAAAATAGCCCTCTCCACCCTAAGTTAGAGGGGTACGATTTCAATCAGCTGTCAGCATTCTGTTCCCCATGTATGTGTATGGGGTATGATGGATTGTAAAAAAAAAAAAAAAAAAAAAAAACTG
>JAPTGZ010000006.1:13209296-13229194 GCA_029814645.1 Fowleria isostigma
AATCAGCTGTCAGCATTCTGTTCCCCATGTATGTGTATGGGGTTTGATGGATTGTAAAAAAAAAAAAAACAACTGATAGCTCAAAAAGTACTGGTCGTATCAATAAACAGTTTTTGCCTGTCTGATCCTTGACTCAAAATACAGTACTCCAACAGGCAAAGGCTAAGTCATTTTGGTTTTTCAGTTATAAAGCGGACACATACGCATACATGCACACAGAGGCCACTTGGCTTTTATAAGATAGACTACAGTAACAAGCAATGAATTAAAACTCAGAGGTATTTCAAGTATGTTTTTGTAAGGAGAAGGCAGCAAATTCTTGGAGGTAACTTAATAAACCATTTAAACAGTAAAGAATCTAATTTGTAACTAAATTTTGCAATTCGACTACCTTCGCAGGTCATTCAGGATATGCCACCGAACAATAGACATCTGACTGCATTTGTATGCTCGTGAGCATTAGAGGAGTTGCATGAGTGATAAAGCAAAGTGTCATGAAATAGACTGAGAATGAGCCCTGTTGGAGTGTTTTCAGATATGACTGTAGACAGAGGTGTAAATGGAGAATTGTCACAGGAAGCCACAGAGTTGACAACTGGAGGCTCACTTATCTCTCTCTACTGCCTTATCAGCTCCCTGTCCTCGCTACAAGTGTCACCTGTCACCCCCTGACTGGGACAGGAAACCAAGCAGAGTACGCCGTCGAGCTGTCGTAAACATCGATTTGGAATTTTTAAAATTTTTTTCCGGTTCGTCAAATAATATACGTGGACCCGACGCACACGTACACCCTCCTCGCGCCGCTTTTTAACCCATAAAGACCCAAACAACCACCGGCGACCAAAACGATCTAGTCATGTAAAGTGGTTAATGATTCACTAATCCTATCAACCCATGTAAACAATTGGTGTAAAATAGAGTTTGTCATCTTTTTATGGTCATCAGATATGGCTCAAGTGGATGTTCAGAGTCTCTGTGGTTACCGTGGAAACACTGTCATCTTCCACAGCATTGACTCACCAATAAAACCCATGGAGTTGGATCAATGACAGTGGATGGACACACTGGGTTTATGTTCAGTTAATCTTAAATTTTACAGAAAAAGTCAGGTTTACTCCAGTTTTGTCTCTTTTTGAATATAATAACCCTCAATTTGAATCTGAGCTTTAATGACCATGTACATGATCAGTGAATTAAATATAAGGGGGAAAAAAAAAACAGATTTTTAAAGTGAGACACTGCAGGTAAAAACATTGACTTTTCATGCACGTCAATTTTTTTAAAATTTTGGGTTAGTTTACTCCTTCAATATGTGTTCTTTCAAGCTGCTGTAAAGAAAACGTTGAAAATATACACTGTCATGTTTATCTTATTATAGTTTGTTTACTTGTGGCAGTAGGTTTTTCCCGAATTCACCAAGAGGTTAGCATTCCAATGCGACCTGCCAAGTTTGTCATGACTGGTGTCACCTATGTACACCTGGTCTGATTTATGTGAATCTTAATTTTAAAAAAATTATGAAAATCTTTTATTTTTTATCTATGTATTTATTTTAAGACTATGGACAGCATATACTGATTTCCTAGGTAATGAAAGCAAATATCCTGAAATCCCTCTGTATTTTTTTTTTTTTTTCATCTTGAGTCTAAACAAAATTTAAAAAATAATTTTGTACCTGGCTTTATCAAGTGCTCAGATCTGTCTACTCAAAATATATGCCAAATCATTCATATTTAATGAGATAATGTCTAATTTGCATAATTAAACTTACAAATTTCAAAAACTTGTAAAACATTTTTTTTCATACTTGTGTATATAATAAACTGAGCAAGTTTCATGGTGATATCTATTATTTTAAAATTTTACCCTATTCACCTTGAGTGTCTCGGGAAAGTACAGAAGATAAAATTACAATAAGTGGTGATAAATCATTTAAAAAAGGTTCAATACAGAGAAAAAAATATTTGGTAATGGTGACAAAAATAGGGTCTTTATGTCTTTATGGGTTAATGACAGCTTGAACTACCGTAGGCTTCTAACATTTGAATCTTCAGGAAAATTAGAGCATTATAGTGTTAACTTTTCTCCTTTTCCTTTCGTGTAAAATCTCAGCAAAAGCCTATTCCTGTCATTGAGGATACATTAGTATGCATTAGGCTGAAAACACTTTCCAGACTTTCAAACACCAGCTCTTTAGAGTTATTTGTAATGCCATAATAACTGATAAATGATTGATAAAGATTCAAGCCTGTCAGGGCTGCATATGGACTATTTGCCAGGCTAAATGCTTTTGTATTGTGCTGGAAAAAGCTGGATGATATTTCCTCAAGGTGCTTTTTCTAATTTTAGTTAAAAGATGCATAAACATGTTACAAGCATACAGCACATTATTTCTGCGCATACCAAATCACTATCAGCCTATGCATCATGCTTTCTTATTGCATTTGCTGTACGTTGTGTACCAGTCATTTTGGATGAATGATTCGCTGTTCTATAGGCATCTTTTGAAGTACGTACCATACAGATGACCACTTAAACTTGAGCATACCAGCTCTAGGACAGGCCGTTGAGATCTGATGTATGCATTGTTGGTGACACTGAAAAAAATCTGCTCGGATTTCCCCTTTTTCCAACACTGGCAATCTTGCAGCCTTGTGACTATAATTTACACAAGGGTGAAAAACTCCCAAAGTCTTTTTTCTTTAAGAGGCAGTTGTGTGTCTACACTGTTAGAACTGTCTTTATTATCTAGTTTGTCCACAACTATGCACTATATGACATGAGGGTTCCAGCCTCTGGTTTATTTTCTTATGCCCTGCAGTATTTGCCATGATTTACTGCATTTCTCAAAGTTAATGTTGTATTTAATAATATGGGCTGTTTACACGATGCCAAAAACATCTCAGGTATTTATATCAGTTACGTAGGTTTGACGTAGCTCTGCGTTAACGTTCACATCCTGGTAAACTGGTAAAAGTAGTAAGAAAAGAAGTTTTATTTTTTCCCTCTGTGTACCTTTTCAGACCGAAAAAACAAAGATAGATGCTGAAATAGTGCATTTGTTTTAGAAGATTTTGCAAATATCTGTACATCTTTTTGAACTAGGAGAACACACAAAAACCAACTCTTTGAATATGTTCGAATGTGAAGATGCCTCATGAGATGAGCAGATAATTTTACTCTGCTGTTATGTGCAGAGGCAGGCGTAATTTCTGTGTTTTACCAGTGTTGCTAGGGTGACCTGGAAAAATAGGTTGAGATGCGGGCTGCAGATAACAAGGAGGTAGATGAGAAGTAAAGACAGAACAAAAGAGTGTGAGAGAGGGAGAGAAAAAGAGAGGGGGAGAGAGAGAGAGACAGAGAGAGAGAGGAGGAGGTAAAAGCAAATCTATTTTGTTTCCTGTAATGTGCATAACTTGGGTTGCCTGGGTAAAAAAGGTGGTTTTTTTTTTTCTTTTTGGGTTCTAAAAATGATGCATTAAGGTACTCCTACTGAGGACTTTTGCAGAGCTTCAACAACGTGTGCTACAGCAGCACTAAATTGAACCATTTTACATGTTATTCTTATTTAAATATTAAACTTACAACACATAACCTGCACACTGGTTTCCTTACCAATTACAAAATTATACATATCAACCATTAAGTTTCACAAGTTAATAGAGAATTAATATGTTAGACTGAAAAATGTTGAGATCACAAGTTAACCCTTTTTACTGGAATGCAGACAGTACTAGAAATAGACCCAACAGGGAATCTGATTCACAGTAGCAGATGAAAAAAAAGGATGAAATCTGTGTGTTTTCTATAAATATGTCAGTCTTCTCTCAAACTGTTATAAAATCTCTTACAAAAGCCAGTTTCCTTTAGCAAAGAAACAATTTCCTGATGTCTGCACTCTAGGTACTTTTCTCATTATGACATTTTAAAACAGTCAGTTTTACATTAGCTGGGTTTCCATGAGCCTCATAAATGTAAAAAATGTACATTGCGCTAGCACTGGAAACACCAAAATGTCACAAAAACTGTCAAAGATCACAAAAAATGTTTTTACGCTTTCATGAGGCAGTTTTTGACACATTTTAATACAGAAGTATTGTGCAATAAAAGTAATGGAAACACATTTTGTGCATTTTCACTAGTCATGGACATGACAAGTCTGGTGCCATAAGAGATTCAATAACAAATTCAGAAATTCTGAATCCACAACTTGATGGTGAATTCTGTACAATTCCCTCCCAGCAATCAGTAGTGGATCTAGAAAATTTTAAATGGGGTGACAGGAGATCTTGCCAGGGTGCATTGGGAACATCTTCAGTGTGGTACATGGAACCTGTATATGTACAAATGGAGTCAATAACACTTTTACAATTTTTTCTAATTGTTATGAAATAAAGTAGAAATTTGCTTCATCTTTAGTTTTATCATAATTACTGATAAAACAAGATAGATGTAAAGCTTTACATATCTTACCTTATAAACAATGGCTGTTAGTGAAAACATGTTATTTTTATAAAGAGACATGTTATGTCACTGCACTGGAATCAATGTGGAAAATAAAACCATATCATGTGGTACAGGTGAAATAAGTAAGCTGAGTATTTAATGGTCCCAAGGTAATTCTATAATTATAATTTCTTGGTGAATTCATCTATTATTTTAATACTTTAAGAGGCCTTTTGGGAATAGTGCTGACTTTTTTTTTGTTTTTTTGTTTAGTATCATTTTTAGAACATAAAATTAGGCGGGCTGCTGGGGGGCAAGGCTCTACAATGGGGGTGCAGTTGTCCTATCTTGCCTCCTTGTAGATCCATCCCTGCCAGAAATCCATAATACGTGGCCGTTGATATAAATAAAGACTTTGCCTTGGAATATTTAAAGCGCTTTGAGCACCATTATTGCGTGGAAAAGCACTATATAAATACCGACCATTTACCTGTTGCCATGATCAGGTGCACCTACAGAGTGAGGTACCCCACCCCCACCCCCACGCCCACTTCTCTCTCTTTACAAGAACTACAAAATATCATGAGACGGGTAGACACATCAGAAGCCAAACACTCTTCAATAGAAATACCTACAAGAAGTAATTTTACTTTGTTGGAATTACAGAAACATTGCTTTTATTTTGTTGAAAACTGTCATGTCAACCCAGCTCCGATTAACCCCTGGACATCTCACCTGTGTATCCTGCTAGCGCTGCTGCAGGAATGACGGGTTTGTCCTTGCTGAGGTCTGAACGCTCCCTCACATAGTCTTTGAAGGTGCCCTTGGGCTTGTGGCCGTGCAAAGCCGTGGGGTAGTCTTCTGAGTCAAAACTGTCATAAGATGGTACTCGCTGCAGACTGCTGAATGAAGACTGGCTGCTCCAGGACTGGGTCAGTCGATCGCAGCTTTCAAAGCTTTCGATGCTCTCAAAGGAGTCCTGACCACCGAGTTTACCTGAGAGGAGGAATTAGATGGAAGATACAGTTACAAAGGGGCAACAGTAAAGTACAAATGATAACAGCCCAAAGCTCATTCACAACATGAATGTGTAGACATGATTACAGTTATGCATGGATGCACGTTAATGTCAACTCTAACATTTAACATAAAATACATGAATCACAGCAAAACGTTTTAGCATTTGAATTCACTCCCTTGCAGCATTATAAAACGGCGTAGCATCTCTTTTTTCTTACACCTCATTTCACTTGTACAACTGGATCTGATTTTAAATGGAAGAAATCACACAAATTGCCTCGCTATTTTTGGCCTTGGAAAGATAAGAGGAGTCTTTCAATGGTGAGTCATTAACAAATGACAGATAATACAGCTCCTCGATTGATGCTGAAATCTTCAACGGCTAAAATTGAAGCCACATGTGGATATCAGTTGTGCTACAGAATACTTTCCCACAGTGGGACAACACAATACAATGCTCACAAGCCTGGTATTTGTGAGGAATGAGGATTGGACCTCATAGCTCGTAGGCAAATGCTTAATGCACCCAAATGAGCCTGAATGCGTATAGTATACATGTTATTCATTTATACAGCTGGTGATCTGAAAGAATAAAGTCCTAGCTTTATGGCTATGAATGTAAACAATGCTGCTAATTCCTCTATAAACTATCACTGGAAGAGAAAATAAGCACGCACATTCAGAAAAGCAAACAGCATCATGAGAAAACCCCCTTGCTCTCTCACTGATGACACCTATATCTCCTTACCCAGAACATTTAGGTTGAGTCAAGGAAAAGAGGCCAAGAGAAACAAGAAAAAAAAAAATCTCGAAGGTTACACCACTTAACTGTTTTACATAAAGGGCAGGCGGCACGTAGAGAATACGCTGTGGCTTTGTTCGTGTATCACTCTGACAAAAACAATAGAGTTTTCTTTTTTTCCCAACCCAGTCTAGAGTGTGTGAGTCGGGTTTGTTTGAACCGCAAACCAACCAGAGGGCCTGCTTTTCGTCTCTTCTAATACGTGCACACTGATGTGGCATGACAAGTTTCTGGTAGCTTCAGCACAATCACACGCACAGAGACACCCACAGAAACACTTAACATCTACGTGCACTCACAAACGCATGTGTTCATTTTCGAGGTACTGGATCCAACCCTACGTTTTAGGCGCGACAGACGGTTCAAACATCTCAGGCTGCAAGCTGCAACAGTGCATCACTCTTCAAGTTTAACTGAGTATGAAATCTCATCCTAATATGTACAGTGTGTGAGCCCTCACCTCTGCTGAGGCGTCCCACACACATGTTGTCAGGGGATACCACCTCCTGCTTTACAGAGAAGTAGTCCCCCGGCAGGGGATTGAGGGGCGTGTCCCGCAGGATGACAGCAGGGTATTCACTCTCATACTTGAGCGTCAGCAATTCCTCTGAGCTGATGGGGTGAAGCGTCTGGTAGGACTCCGTGATGAAGCCGGGCTCTGAGTATTCAGAAGGAGGGACACACTGAGCATGCTCAACACCATAGCCTGGAGACACAAAAGAAATGAGTGTGGATACAAAGCAGAAAAGGAAAGCAAGATGCCAAACTACAGAAGATGATTGATCCCTCTTCATTTGAGTTGAAATCCAAACAGTAATTTAGTGAAGCGTATAACAAAACACACACCTGAATCTTGCAAATTTCAGGTAAAATTATTGATTAGACCTCTCCTTTATGTGAACAATGTGATGAAAGGTCAAAATATACGCATACCTATAAAAAAGATTTAATTTTACCCAGTTAAAAATATTAATATAATGCATTTAACCCATAAAGATCAGACATTACTGTTGTGTCAGTTTCCAAATGAAATTTTCCTCATATTTAACCTATTTTAACCAATAAAGACCCAAACATCCACCATCTACCAAAACCATCTGATCTAAACTGTTTAATACCTGTTAATCCATTAATTATATCAATACATGTCAATAATTGGTGTAGAACACAGTTATTCATCTTTTCATGGTTATCAGATAAGACCCATTTGAATGTTAAGAGGCTCCACAAATACTGTGGAAACACATCATCTTCTACCACACTGATTCACCAGTAAAACCCATGGAGTTAGATAAATGACAGTGAATGGAGACAGTTGATTATAGGATTTGCTGAAAAAGTCACTTTTTCTTCAGTTTTCTCTACATTTATTTAATTGTCCTCAATTTTACTCCAAACTTTTAAGAACATCTACATGATTAGTAAATTAAATGTTGGAAAATACCTGGTTTTCACTGAATAAACACAAAATGGAGAAGATAATATTACAATAAATAGCAATAAACCACTTAAGGACAGTTAAATATAGAGAAAAATTTATTTGGAAAATGCCACAAATGTCACACTGGGTTCTTATGGGTTAATGATGTGCAGTAAAATAAGACTAAATTCATAGCATTAAACCACTCCTGTTGCGGCATCTGTACCAACTCCACATGTAAAGAGTACTTACTGACAAAGTAGTCTGAGGTATAACGGGATTCCTGGAAGTTGGAGGTCAATCCATTGATGGGGTAATGCTTTGTATCCTCTTCATAAAAAATAGATAGAGACTGAGCGTCAGTGACCTCGTCATTGATTTCATGTATCATGTAACTGCATCCAGCATTATCAAAAATTAATGGCCTGAGCTAAATTGTGTCTTCCTGTTTGGCTCCTGTTACTACAGCAAATGCCAACAGTGTCCTAAAATGGTGCAAGCAGTGACATCATCCTGTTTTTTTTTTTTTGTTTTTATTTCCCCCTTTCTCACATACTCTGAGTATCTATTATAAAATGTATGTATGTTTGTAATGGTTAAACAGACTGAAGTCCATGGTACTATATTAGACCACCCTATGTTTTCTTCAATTTCTTGTTCATTTTAATGTCTGGTACAACTAGAGGTATATTGGTTTGGACAAATACAATGATAACAACAAAAATAGCTCATAAGAGTTTAATTAAAGAGTGGGTATCTATCAATTTTACATGTTTTTCCTGATAATAACCAAAATTGCATTCGTTCTTACATCAATAGCTGTGGCATTGTACTGACAAAAACAATGCATTTAGGTATTCCATGTTTTCTTTTCCATCTGTTTTAGTCACATGATGCACACAGGAGTTAGTACTTAATTGAGGAACCATTGCTTTTTACGATTTTTGATGGTCTTATAATTTTTTCCGTGACACTACATTAAAAGTCCAACATTTGTAAAATAATTTCAGACCAAGTTGTCCTTACCTTTCTGAAGCATCTCTAAATGTTCCCAAAGGATGTCACCGACAAAGTCAGGCGCTAAGTCAAGGAAACGCTCCTTTCCCATCGCACACAGGTTGGCTCCATTCATGCAAAATTTGTCAAATTCAACATTCTTCAGGCTGAACTCGTTCACTGTCCATGTCAGCCACTCTGCCACGTGGTTTTCTGTCCACTGTCTGGGATCTGTAAAAAGTGAATTTTGTACACATTTATTATTTCATGTGTATATTTTAATTTTTATTTCCGTAACTTAGTGTGTGATTTTGTATATAGGTGTAGCGCTTGCTGATATGTTCGCTGCAGATGCCAAAAATATGTATTTTATCAAAACTGGTGACAGATTTAATTAAATAAACAACTGCTACTTACTACTGGTAATAGCAAAACCTTGTGCTATGCAAGTTACCTCTACATATGTGCCTATGATATGTCAATCTGAGACAAACAGGGAATCAGGACTAGCAGAGACAAGCCAAAGCTATACTTTGAACATGCAGTACTCAGTATATATAGATGCTTGCAAATAGCTTAAAAGATTCTGTGTCGACCTCCATACAGGAAGATAACTCATTATTTCACTGTCTGTCTCTATGTCTGGATTCTTTAGTTGCTGCAGTCAGTCAGTCTGCCTGATCTTAAATGTATATAATGTAAAGTCGTTTCTGGAATCACTGGGTGTCTCTCAGTCTTCAGTTAATCCTTTAAAAAGATGCCTTCACTGAATGACTAGGAAATGAAAGGATCTAATGAACGTGCATGTTGAAGTTGTTTTAAGGGCTCATGCTTCACTGATAAGTAATTTCCCCAGTGAAAATCTTAACAGGCTCTAATGAGAATACAAGCAGCTGACAGACTTACCTTTAGGAATACCCAGTCGCTGTTGTTCTTTGGTAAAGCCACTGAAGGTGGCTTTCAGAGCCTGGGACATCATCTCTTTACTTCCTGGAGTTAGAAGTGGGACATCTCCACACTCTGGATCTGCAAAAACAAATTATTTTCAAGTTATTTTTAGCAACTGCACCGACTCTTTCTTTTGTAATGACATTATACACTGCATTAATAATTACTGACAGTTCGAGCCTTTGCAAAGCATTCTTTATTGCATTGCATTCTTTATCTCCTGCGATTCAGCTCACTCAATGGAAAAGTAAACTGAGGCAGACAGAAATTGGCAAAGAGAGGGTTCTTAATGTTAGATATATACACAGACACTCATGCACCATCACCTAAACAAAAACTTAACACAGTCATATCTGACCGTGATCAGCAACCAGGCCCAACAATTACACCCCGTCTAGACACTGTCTCAGCATCAGATCTATCCGGATCTATTTAAGCGATAGCCGTCAGACGTCAAATCTGAACAATTTAAACAAAAAGGTAGAATTGAATATGCTTTGTTATGACATATCAATGCTCACTCACTCTAACAAGTACTGTATTTCCAGTATGTACTAGAAAATATCAGGTAACCCTATAATCCAAATGGGTTTCAAATACGGTTCAAGGTATTTCTGGCATTGTGTTGCAAATCCCACACATCTGGTGCTCCACATTAAAACAAATACATGTTTATTAGCAGCTATTGTGAACATTAACCTCTCTGCCACATGCACATCACGGGTGGGAACGCAGCGCCTGGTGCCCATCAGTGACACCGTGACCCCTCTCAGCCCTCCTACCACGCTGCCCCTACACAGTGGGCCTACTGTCACCAGCCCAAGCATGGGGTCAAACACTCTCAGAGGTCAAAGGTTAAGGGATGAGGTGATGATGTCACCATGGCTGCTGGCGGGTGGCTAGGAGAGATGGGGGTGGGCTGTCTCGAGGGTCCCGGTCACACACAAGGCTCACTGTTCTTTGCTTACTGCCAGTGGGCACCCAGTGGGGAACAGAGCTCCCTTTGATCACTTTAAACAGCGCCTGATGACTCGCACTCATCTAATTAGATTGACCAGGCTACAGAAGTGTGGGATAAGGGGGCAAAGCATGGGAGATGATGAGGGTAGAAGGGGAAAGACCCTCAGGCTACTAATACTAGAATAGGCTGCTAAAAATTAATCAGGCAAAGACTCAACAAATGACTTGTAAATAGATAAAAAAAAAAAAAAAAGGACCTACAGAGTTGCAGTTTTTTCATTTATTATCATTCCATCTGCAAAGCTTCCACTTTGATTTACACAACAAAGACAGACATATTATTATCTGTGTCATGTCTGCCATACAACAAAATGGCATTATCTTGGCTGATCAGCTTTTGTTCGCAACATAAAACTCCAACAAACCGCTAAAAGGGCATTCGCAAGTCAAAATGCACACAGATTCAAGGGTCTAAATCAGGTTTCTGTTTTGAGAGCATGTCTGTTTCTGTTCAAAATGCACTTTGAATAAAAGTGTTTAAAAACAGATCACAAAGACTAGACTTAAAAGCAAACTATTGATGAGGAAAAGGTCTGTCAGTACTCTCAAAGCACCACTATTTGTCAAACCCAGATCTTCTGGCATCTCCGCTGGCTGGTGGTTTTATCTGCCACCAGTACACTGGGGCAACATACAGTTCATGCTTGTTTTCACCACTCACTGACGTCTCGACCTTGTCTGGAATGCACAGCAGCTGTCCCAGCTTCACCCATGTAGCCAATGTCTGTCTGGATGTTTGCAAAATTAGGTTTCCCAGTTTCTTTTTTCTGCCTTTGACTCTTTTTTTCCCCCCTCTTTTCTCTAAAGAAAGAAACCTCACAACAGACCCAAGACAGAGCACAGAGAAGAGGTACTTGCTTCTTCATGTGATTCAATTAGGACTGTAATAATATATTGCTCTCTGTTACACTAGTGAACAAACAGAAAGTTATTAATCTATACTCAGATGTAAGAGCAAGATAGAAGAGCTTAGAATAACCAGTTTCAAGACCGCTGTTCAACTATTGCCAGACTGAGCATACATGTCAAAATAAAAGAGAAGTTTCACAATAAAAATTACACCTCAGCAAGCTGTGAACAAAGTTGTCTAGGCCTCTATCGAGCTCCATTTTATAAGTTGTGTTACTAGTGCAGAGAAAGTCATGTTGCAAATGACTGCAAACTGAGATGGGACTGGGGCTCAGACAGTCTGCACTTTGATGTGAAGGCAAAAGCGAAATATGGCAGTTTATTTAAGCTGGATCGAATGGAGTTTGTCTGCACTTTCAAACCATTTACACCCCTCCTTCTCCTTTGCTTTTATCAACCCGGTCCCAGCCTGTACTTGCCCACACAGACTTGAACCCACTTCTGCAATAAATCCTCCATCAAAGACGCTCAACCCCATAGTGCATGAGAACCACTATTAGGCACTCCGCAAAAAAAATAAAGACAGAAAGTATGCAAACTATGATCAAATGTGAACTGCAATTTGTATAATTCCTTTTGTTTTCATTTTTAATTGTATGTTTCTCTCATTTAAAATTAGTTTGAAGTGGGCTTTTTGTTTACTGCTTTTCAGTAATTAAAGCACAACAAAAATGTGACAGCAGTACATTTCATTTCCAGTTAAAAATCATGGGAGAAGACAATCATGGCTGCATATTCCATGTATGGACCTTAAGTTCAGGTTTTTGCAAGCAAAACTGTAATTTTAAAAATGTGAAGCACTGGATAAAGCATCATAAAAAAAAGCTATCACAGGCCCTAAATGTGGATTGGTAATAGAGCAGTCTCCATGGTGAATGATTCCATATGAAAGTTATCTGCGGCAGGACTAATGTACAGTGTGCATCCATTAGTGTGAGAGGCGAGCTTGGATCTAGACAAACTCTAGTAAATGATGAAGTCCTGATAGGATTTCAATGCCTGCGAGCTCCATTAGATAGAGAATGGTCAGTATATAGTGAGAGTTAGAGCATCCACAAGTCATCACTTTCCACATTAGACAGGAATGGTCTGTCCACAAAATGAGACTCATCCACTTAGCTCACGAAATGTGGGAGTGAGCGTAAATCAGAGACAACTAACAGGACTTAGGAAAATAGAACATATTCAGATAAAAGTATGAAATGAAAACATTTTCTGCTAATTATGTAGAGAGAAACAAGAAGTCCATAAGAATCACTGATGATGACAGACTGATGTTTATTCTGGATGCACAGTAAAAGGTATTGATTAGCCACTCCCTTCTTGCTATGATATAAGTAATGGACAGGCTGCTAAGTGCGACAAAGACAAGTTCCCCCAGGGATCTGCACTGACAGACTGTGCATCTTCACAGTCCTGCGTCTGTGACCAAACCCTAACCCAACCTTCAATGAAGGTTCTGTTTGGCATCAGAGGCTGTTAAACTACACCCAAATAAACACACACATACACACACACACGTGAACTAAATTAGCAGCGTTCTTTGCCTGTGCACCAGAGCGTGGGCGTGAAATTGGGATTTTTGTGGCCAGGGCCAAAGTCTGTAGGATCGGTGGGGCTGGGCCGGGCCAGGCTAGGGGAGATAGCAAGAGAGGATCATGGGAGGGTGAGGGGTGACTGAGTTAGGGGATGAGTCACCAGACTGTAATATGAACCCATCACAGGACAAGAGAACCAGGGGTGGGCACTGACGGAGAGAAAAAGAGACAGACAAATGAATGGGAGGTCTCATAAAGCTCCTTGTCTCTGGAGTGACATCACAGTGGGATCAGTGCCATCTCCCAGCCTCTGGCAGAGACTCAGTTCATTCATAAAGACTGGACTGCCGCCTCCACTCAGTATGATGCAATGATACAAGCAGAGCAGGCAACCAGACCCAACAAATAAGGGACAATATGCCTTCTATCATGTGATGGAGCTATAAATAGCTTTATAGACTTTATCCAGAGAGTGGGTGTGTGTTGGTGAAAAGGAAAGTGAGTGGAAGAAAGGGAATGGCATCCAAAAGGCTGTTTCAAAGCCAGGCTGTCAAAAAAAATTACCTTTAAGGTCAAATAGTATGTTTTTTAATCAATGCCAAAGTATTTGACAAATCACATCTCCTTCTATGTCCCCTTCTGTATGGTGGGCTTTTTTAAGTAGTGAAAGAGTCAATTTCCTGTGGCTAAGTTGCCACTTCCTGAGGGAAGTGAGGTGAGTTGTGGGTTCAGGTGAGGGTCAAACACTTAAGATCCACCACGAAAGCCTTATGCCCTTCCTAAATGTTCCTCCATGCATATAGGTATCAGCAGGGTCACAGCAAGGAACAGGGAAAAGGAAGTTTTGGCTATTTGCCAAAGACTTATAATTGGCCCTTTTAACCAGACCAGTCTGCCCACAGCCCAGCGGAGGTGACAGTAGTATCTGAGAGAGCCTTTGATGGAGATCCATATCTGGACCCCTGGTCTGAGAACGCAGGGTCATAAACCCCACCAGTATAAAGGAGGCCCATTCAGCACCACGAGGTGATAAAGCGGCAGTGGAGCAGGAAGAAGAGGACGGGGTGGCAGTCTGGTTTTGAGAGGGCTGCTTGTTCAGCCAGCTGTTGCACTGTTTAGATTTCCATCTCAATGCCAAGGACCAGGAATCAAAGTTTAGATCTGGCTCAAGCCAAACTAAAGAAGTCCAAGCCTTCACCAAAACAGAATAGTGTTAACTTATAGAGATCCAAAGCACAAACCAGGACCATACCACAAATGCGGACTACAGTGCTGAAACACTACTTTTATTCTTAGGGCTCTACCACTGACTTCTGGCTGCCCTCATGAAGCACAAGCTTGTGGTGGTGTAAAGCAGCTGTAGGCTACAAGACGAGGCGAGTACTGCTGACATCTGTCTTTGGCCATGAAACTAGAGTTGTCCAGGATCATCACCACCACAGACACAACGGCTACCGAAGCAGACAATAAGTGAGTCTAATATCCCATAGCCGTCTTGCCGCCTTTCTTTCTTCCACTCTCTCCATCTCTGAAATCATATTAGCTTATGATGTGAAAATGCATTAACTTTACTGTTTATGCCCAAGTATCAGAGTGTGATAGGACATTACCTCTGAGTTTGAGATGATTTACACCTTTGTCAAAAGATGCTATACATACTTTCTGCTCCAAAGGAACAAACAAAGCCTAAAACCCTGGGGGTTTTTTTTGTTTTGTTTTTTGTTTTTTTTGGTAATGCTTGAAGTATTAAAGGTTGAGTAACAGTAATACACTTTTCACCCCATTGCACAATCTCCAAGTTCCCTACTATTTTGAAAGGGGAAAATAAAGGGGGGGCAGTATATTCTAAAAACTACAAAAAACTGCAATAAATTGTGTGCGTTTCAAGCTTTTCCATGATCCACTCTACAGGACAGTGCAGGTGGTGCTAGTGTGTCTGTAACCTAGCTGCCCTTCCCAACCTCCGTCATTGCTGTAAACAGACAGCTGATGATCTGGGGGGACTGTTTAGGCCTTAAGCTAAACACACGACATATCTGACAAACAGTTTACTCTCACTGTTGCATTTTCCCCCCCAAAACATGGTGCCTGTACCATTTTAGTGCAAACTGAAACATTCCATAACCAGGTTTTACATAGCAGTGTCACATGTAGGAGATGACATACAGTAACACATTGATGACATTATTGAAGGTTCAACTGTCTTTTTTTTTTATAATATGTTCGTCAAAGTGGTACTGGCTGGGTCTAATTATACATCATACATGTAAAAGAGCTTTTTGCTTGTTTGAAGGCAAGCTATGGGCAACAGATGGATACTTGATAAATAAATTCCCCCCAGACCGCACTGTTTTCATGTTGCATGCCTCACATTCCACCTCTGTTTTACAATCACTAATGCGCTTCTCACAGCTTTCTTGTTTTCCTCTAATGTGACCAAAAATGACTTGTGGTCTAAATGGCAAAATGGTTTCAGCTTAAGATGATGAATTACCCTTCTATTTTAAGCTCAGTGTCGGCTCCATGGCTAATAAGAGCATAAAGCATCTGGCCACACCTCTTTTCCTTTATCTCATTTCAGATATGTGCATTTTGTTTTTCATAAGTAAAACACCTTAACTTTGGCTGACTTGTCTGATTGAAAGATGTAAACCACACTTTTGATAACTGGAAACTTACAACTAAGTGTTTTGTAATCAGAGATGGAAGTGATTTCCAAAACATGTGCATATCATTGCAGATGTGAAAACTCACGCTCACTGTTGATTTTGTCTAGCGCTCGCTCCCTCACGCACACAAAGCGTACACAGAAAGCCTCTGAGTCACTCCATCAGAGAATGACTGGACTTTGGGGGATATCGTGCATCTTCATTTGACAAAGTGACTGTTCATGATGAAAGCACTGACCATATCTTGCAAAATTCCTGCTCAATGACTCAAAGGTTTGTCATTCTTACCTTTCTACTACGTATTAAACACACATAGTTTAGGGAGCCATGCATGCCTCTGTAATCAGTATTTACATTAGGTCAAAGATAATAGTTTACCACGGCAACAGCATTTCACTAATAAAAACAGTAGCCCAGTCAGTTCTTGTGATATTCTGGATACGTGTGCCTACATCATATTTGGTCTAAAAGTTGAGTTTAACACACTTTATACAGTTATGAGAAGATTTGCTTTAGCTTAAACTCTAGCAATAACCCACTCAATGACCTCCTTCGTGGCTGCCAGACACATGTGCCTCCCATTTAACTGCGTCACTGTGGCCCAACTAATCACAAGTGCCAGAGTAGCACCTACACAGCAAGGCCCAACCACTACAAGCACACCCTTCTTTATCATTCTTAGCACTTACAAGCTAGCTTATCAGTAGAACCACCATATATCTGATGTGTTTAAAGTCTGTGGCTGTGTCCTATTTATTGATATGATTACAAAAGCAGAAAAGAATGAAATGAGGCAGGTGGTGTACAGCAAACACAGATGAAAGAGAAAACAAGGGAAGGAAATCTGGAATATGCACTGTAAAAAACATGAGTGATATAGCCTCGTTGTTGACAGCTGAACATCTGCGTTGAAATAAACTCGCTCTCTGTCAGGACAGTGGACTGATTCTCAAAGCAGGCATGTTTCTATACTAGCCCAGTTTCCATTCCATTATAAGCAGCTCAGATCCTAAATGTGGAAGCACGGAAGGGGAAAAAGCAACAGAGTAAGAAAAACTCTGAAAGTATTCAGGACAATGCTGAGATGCGTGGGTGGTTGTAAAAACCATTTCAGGACATTGTAAGGCCGGTTTGAGTTTGCAGCCTGACTACTAATATTGGGAGGTAAGAGGCCTGTGGCAGCTAAAACCAGTAAGTACACCAGACCAAGGTTATTATCGTTAACAAAAACTAACAAAATGACAAAACTAGGATTGAAAAACATTTTTATTAACTGAAATAAATATAAACTATAATTTTTTTTAAAAAAGATACCCGACTGAAACTATATTGTGTGCTTACAAAACAAACTAAAATGTATAAAAATAATAAATACAATTCCATTCATTTTTGTCTTTGTCAATGTCAGATTGATATGAAATAGATTTATTTTGCTCGAGCAATTTTAGGTGGCGGCACCATACGGCAGTTCTCATCACTTGCTGTTTAGAGTCCAATTCTCGTCCCCACTCTACCTGGCAACATGAAGGCTAAGGCTGGGAGAAAGCAGCAGAGTCTTATATGGGATTTATATGAATACGATGGTGAGGAAGATAAAATATATGATAATATATATTACTGAAAAATAAGCATTTAGAAATGAACGACAAGAAAAACTAGAAAACCTGCTCTAAAAACTAACTTAATTAGAGAAAAAAAGTCAAAACTAAATAAAACTATAACTATAATGAAAAATCCAAAACTATTACAACCTGGCACCAGACAGACATAAAGTCTGACCAGTGCCAGTGGCATGCTGAGCAGAAGGCGTCTAGTGCCATGACTCAGGGATTGCAGGCAATGAATGACCGTGGATAGGACAAAGTCCACACACTAGGAGCTCAATATACACCACATCAAGGTAATGTGAGAGAAAACCATGTGGCCAATAGAAAGAAATGGAAACACAGGAAGAAAGGGAAAGGGGTGGGAGGAACACTAGAGTAGAACTTGAGTGGGCGTGTGAATGACAAAAAAGACTTGTCTGTTACAAAAAAGCTTGTTAATGCTTTTTTTTTCCCCCTCAGCCAAGGAACATATTTCCCTCATATTGGTTGCTGGTTTTGTGTGGACTTTGAGTAAAATGAGAAGTTGATGTCAGAATGATTGCTGGGAGAGGCACTCTCTAATCATTTTAATCTCTAATTATTTTTCAGCATGTGACGACTATTCAGCACCATCAGACTGGCCACACCTTGGATGTTCTCGTTTTCTCTCCATCCTTCAAACCCCCCACCTTCCTTCTCTTCCACCATATGCTTACTATTTAGCAGACTGCTGTATCTGGTGCTAACACGCCTTCCTTTATGACTAAGTTTTATAAGCAAAGATTAAGGCGTGTAGTCACCAGGGAAGCGTTGGGATAGGACCCACACAGTATAATCGTTTTGTGTTTATATGGGCAGATGACGGAGTGAATGAACAAGGACTGAATGAACCGCTGCCTGAATGGGTTTGATGCAACACAGTGACATTTCTGAGCAGTGCGGGGAAGAGAAAAAGAAAGACAGGGTCATTATGGAACCTGACTTCTTCACTAGTGCCCAATCAGTGTGTTTACAAGTACGACCATCACAGGGAGGCTCATTGAGGATGCTATCTGTGCCCTCTAGGCACAGACATGGTCTGGTTAAACAGTACCTAATGACATATGGGTGAAGCATTGAGCACTGGACTGACTAATCAAGTTTTGATCTGGAAAACCATATCGTCCTCAATTTGACATGACACACATCAGATGAAAAATGGACCTGTTTGCTCCGTTTGGCCCGATTCATTGACAGACCACATCAAGAGAAGCCTGGATCACCCAAACAGTGTTTGCACAGCTGCCAGGCAGCCACACACTCAAACACTGGCATATATTACACTGCGCTACTGACGGAGTGCTGACATAAACACACTGAAGCAAAAACCTGAAGCTTATGTAACACTCTCTGTTCTGTCAGAAACTATTCCTTCCATCACCATGCCAACATGGGAGGCACCTCAGAAGAGCAAAATCACTGAATCCACAAAGTCATCCGTGCGGCATGGCCTGTTTGCATATGTTACAGGCAAGGAACAACACACCATATAAGGGCTCTCTACAAGTATCAGGCCTGCTTGTTATAACAAACATCAGCATTTTGATCAGATAAAAGCCAACCTCCCTCCACTCCTTACTCTGTCTATGCCTCCATGCATGCCACTCAGCAGGGCATGCTCACAAACATTCCTGTCAGTTACTGAACCCTGACCTTCAGGCCTGACGAGCAGAAAAAGAAAGTAAAGGAGGGATGACTCAATTAGACCTAAAGCAGACAACTCTATACTGTAAACAACTGACTGTTCTTGTGACTGTGAAATATATTATTAGAAAACTACAGAATAATAACAACAATGCATCATATCCTACAAAAAAATGTTCAACGATGGCAAAGCAGAAGTATTAATGTACTTGCCTCATATTCATCAAATGTCTACATACAGCTAGGAGTACTGCTTTGTTGTTAAGTAATAATATGTCATGGCCTCTGAGTTATTGATGTGTGGATGTCATTTAAGGAGTAATATACCCCTGAGCAGAGAAGTTAAAACTCCAGGAAATTTAGAAACCCTGAGTTTGTGCCCTTCTAACCCTGATTCTATTCAGTAACTTAAAAGGAATCACCTCCTTTGGGTAAACACAGGCAGTAGAGACTATAAAAAAGCTGACATTTAATGCACTTCTATCGTGAACTAAAACAAAAATATACGACAGGTGCTCAAGCATGTTAGTAGAGTATATATGTATGTAGGCACATAATGTGGTTACAGGTGTTCAAAGCAACACAAAAGTATCTGCAGTTAAGATGCCATCACACTGTGCTGTTGAAAAGCTGAGCAGCGATGTCAGAATCCAAAGCTTCAACAAATGTACTTTGGTTTTACATCCTTATCTCTTTCAGTAAGTTGTAGGCACACAGCCTGTCACACCGTTTTGCTTGCCATCACTGCTGTGCCTTATTAGGAACTAGAGGAGCCTAAAACATTTGTGAGTGTGTGTGTGTGTGTGTGTGTGTGTGTGTGTGTGTGTGTGTGTGTGTGTGTGTGTGTGTGTGTGTGTGTGT
>JAPTGZ010000006.1:13251244-13262877 GCA_029814645.1 Fowleria isostigma
TTTAGCACATTTTGAGTCATTATATTTCAATAAGTGGAGTACCTAACTTATCTGAACCTAACTGAGCCAAGAAAGATGAAAGTCACACAATATTTTAACTATTTTTGTAAATATATGAAAGACATAACAATAAAAATATGTATTTATTAAAATTCGTGTTGTCTATTACTGAAAACTTGCACTTTAAATAAATTTCTGACTACTGGACCGCACCATGCACGTTTGAATATTTTTAAGTTTATTGTTGTTTTAACTGTAATTGTTCTGTGCTGCACTCACTTCTTGTCTGTTTGTCTTTTTTCCACTGTGTAAAATTGTTTATTTATACTGTCTGTTTTTATGTCAAGGACAACAGATGGAAATTAGCTGTTTGCTAAATCTGGTGCAACCATCTTTTTATTTTTTGAAATAACTAATGCACTTGCACACTGTCCTTTTTATGAATTCAAGAAGTTCAAATTCAAAATATGAATGCTTTTTTAGCATATCATAGAATAAGAGACATTCCTGAACATAATTATTAGTGATGTTTGATACCACGGATTTCTTTTCCAATCCAATATTGCATAAAATTCAGACTGGTATCAGCGATACTGATCCGATATCAATACTTTGTACAAAAACATTTAATGTATGAAAAAAAAAAATTTAAAAGTGTATTTGAAATCATAACTTCATAAAGAATACAAGACATGACAGAAACTGTTGTTTAATTATTAAGAAATATTAATTCATGTTGCATGAACATGTTAACATGAAACATGAACATACTGAACATGTAACACTTCAACAAAAAGCATCAACATCCACACTATCCTTCATTCACATGTGACACAGTATAACCCAGGTAGAAGAAGTAGGTCCCACCAATCACATATTATCTGGACGAGATCCCAGGAGTTTTTTTACTTTCCACTGTGTTCGTGATATACATGACCTCAAATGACTGAAGTAACAAAAGTATTGATATTTTGATTTATGAATCAGTTCTAGGGTGTAAAGGTCTGGTATCAGAGATATCAATATTTCAGTATCGATCCACACATCACTAAGAATTATATTATTTGATACCACAAAAAAACATAAATTAGATATGTAATAATTTTTAAAAACATGCTCAACCAAATGGTTGATTGGTCACTTTATGGTAAGAGTAGAAAAATAAGCCAATCTGACATAATGGATAATTTGTTAGAAAATCAAAACCTCTGTTTATTTATTGGCGCAAATATTAAACATTTTGTGGTGGTACATCATGAAAGCGTTGAAAGAATTTATTGAGTAAGTAATTTTTTACACTTTCCGAGTTGATATTAGTAAATATGATTAAAAAATAAGTAAATCTAGAAATTACCTACCCAACAGAATAAGAATGCAAACACAAAATTTTTTCATCAAATTTTTCATGGTGGCGTAGTTAAAGGGTTAGGTGATTTATCACCATTTGTTACAATACTATCCTCTGTATTTTGCATTTTTCAGTGTAAATAAGTCATTTTCCCCTATATTTAGTTGACTGATTATGTAAATGTTCATGAAAACTCATAGGAAAGTCAAATGTTATTATTTTACAAAACAAAAAAAGAAGTAAAACTGACTTTTTCACCAAGAACATCAATGACTGAATGTAAAATCAAGCATCTATAACTTCTGTCACTGATCCAACTCCATGGGTTTTACTGGTGAATCAATACTGTACAAGATGGCAGTGTTTCTACGGTAACTTTGAAGCCTCTGAACATCCAAATGGGTCACATCTGATGACCATGAAAAGATGAATAACTGTATTTACACCAGTTCTTTACATGTACTGATAGGTTTAATGCATTAACAGTTATCAAACATGTTTGGGTATTTATGGGTTAAATCCAGTTATATTCCCTCTTTCTTGACTGATCATTTGTTATAGATTTTTCCTGTTGATTATCCAACTCTAATTGGGACAAATGACAGAAAAAAGCAGCAAAATATCACATGGAAATGGAGACAGATATGATCGCAACAACATCAGCTAATGTCACCAAACATTTGCATCCACGGCAACTTTGTCGTTAAATATCTCCTTCTATTCCAAGGATGGTAAAGCTCTGAAATCTGGCATTAAAATAAGCTTAAACAGACCGTTTAAAGAACTGTCACCGTCAAATCAATTTGTCTCAGGTCTTGCCAGAATGCGCCTGAGAAGCTCTTGAATATTTATTTACTTTACCTCAGTGGATATCGTATCATTCTACCGTCTACCTCTTAACCCTCAACCAAAAAGCCAAAGCATGTGGGACACTGATTAAAAAGCTATGACAGAAACGTTGACCACTCTTCTGCGAAATGAGAAGTTCCCCCACTACAGCATAAGATCTACAACTACCTGCTCTGATAGAGACTGGTGATAACTAGCTGACAGTATGAAGGTTTATCTGTCTATTTGCTTATTTATCGCTTTATTTGTTTATTTATTTATGCGCTGTGAGCTCTCAGGCTTTCCGCATTGTTACCTAACAGCACATAGAACTGTGTCTGTCTGTCCGTCTCTCTGTCTGTCTCTCTCTCTCTATCAGCTTAACACTCAACACTTGCGAGTCATCTGAAACACCTTGTGGCTCCATGATAATTCCGTGACCCCAGTGCAGCATTTGTTTGAATTAGAAAGTGCACGGTTCAGCCCTCCTGACAGCCTCTGCTCTTAACAGTAAATCTTAGAGTCGGGGGGTAAGAAGAAGTATGTGTGTGCGTGTGTGTGTGTGTGTGTAGCTGAGGGAGGGTCAAGTCCAAGGTGAGAGGCGTGAAGAAGTACCATAAGGGGCTCAGTGGCAGGCAGCCTGCATTTTCTCAAGACCTTGTCTGAATCCCTCTGAGTTCCTTGGTCCTCAGAGCCCCTGGCCCCCGGGGGACACAGATGGGCAACACGTCGAGGGCAAAAGGCGAGGGTATGACTTATTGCCATGTGGAGAGAAAAGCATGGGACGCGCCCCTGTGATGAGACCAAATTGAATAAAGGCAGGGCTGAATGTGATCCAGATCTTCAGCTGATGCCCCTGCAATGCTGTTTCAATTAGCTGGCTCACCAGTTCAAAGGCGCGGCCCTCGATACACTCCTGCTCCGCATGAAGCCACTATCATCACGTTGCCCTACGCTTTTCACCTCCCCCATTATGGTGCCACCTTTTTCCATTTTAAGCTTCCATTTATGTGCTGGCTATTCTCATGTTTTACATTAAACAGATAGTGAACGCCTTGCCATCACCGCCAATAAAACCCATCAGTCAAAGGACATGCATGGTTTATTACATTCCCTGACTCTTCTGGTACAACACCAAAGTATTTTAGCATTCACGTCAACTATGAATAAAACTGATTTAGAGGCACTTTTTATAAAAGTGACTTAACAAAGAGAGAGTAATGAAATGCTAAATTATGTCTATTTAACATCTGAAGTGTTGACAATACGCCAGTCAGTGACACATCTCTCTCTTTCTCGCTTTAAAGTAAACCAGATTCAGTCTCTTGAAAGATATTATTCTTACATGTAAAGCTCCTAGTGTTAGAAATAAGGGGCAAATGATAGAAAATAATATGATAGATGATACAGGTATTTCTTCCACAGCTTTCTCTTCTATGTCCAAATCAAAAAACTGCCAAAAACATGCATTTTTTTTCCCTATATATTGTATATTTCTATGGCCTGAATATAAAAACAAGCTTCTGTCATTGATCCAACTCCATGGATTTTACTGGTGAATCAATGATGTAGAAGATGGCAGTGTTTCCACAGTAACTACGGAATCTCTGAATGTCCAAATTAAAGTAAACCAGATTCCGTTTCTTGAAAGATATTATTTTTAGACATAAACTCCTAGTGTTAGAAATAAGGGCAAATGATAGAAAATAATGACAAGAAACACCTAACTGGGCCAAAAACATGCATTTTTTCTATATTTTCTACATTTCTATGGCCCGTAACAATAAGTGCAAGAGTCGTGTGTCCTTTCTCAACACAAATGAAGGTATAGTAATAGTTTTACACATTTTTAGCAGTCTCCAGTCTGAATCTAAAAGTAGCTAGCACTGCACATTTTGTTGCAGAGGAGTAAAAAAGTGAATCTATTGTACTCAGGAATGAGCACAAGATTTTTCCACCCTTTAACCTATACATAGAAATCAGATTACCAGCTTTTATTATAGATGCAGACACCTGAGAGAGTTGGAAATTATTCTTTTTTAAAAAGATATATAAAGTGGACTGTTCAAACTTACATGCAAATGTACAGTCAGAAAAAAAATATTAAACCATTCTATGTTTTCTCTTTTATTGTTCCCTTTCTCACATAATCTGAGTGTCTGTTATAACATTTACGTATGTTTGTAGTGGTAAAACAGACTGAAGTTTATTTATGGGGACTGTTATACACGATTTAATACAGTCATGGAATAAATTATTAGACTACCCTATGTTTTCTTCAATTTTTTGTTTATTTTTATGCCTGGAACAACTAAAGGTACATTTGTTTGGACAAATATAATGATAACAACAAAAAACAGCTCATAAGAGTTTAATTTAAGATCTTTTATCTAGCCATTTTACAAGGTTTTTGTGATAATATCCAAAATCATTTATGTTCTTACATCAATATCTGTGGCATTGTGCCGACAAAAACAGTGCCTTTAGACATTCCATGTTTTTCTTTCCGTCTGTTTTAGTCACATGATACACACAGGAGATGTACTTGATTGCATAACCATTGTTTTTGATGACTTGTAATGTGTCATAATTTTTTTTCTGTCCACATGTGTGATATTATACTTTTAACCCATAAAGACCCAAACATCCACCACCTACCACAACCATCTACTGATCTAAACTGTTTAATACCTGTTGATCCACTAATCCTATCAATGCATGTAAATAATTGGTGTAAAATGCAGTTTGTCATCTTTTCATGGTCATCAGATATGACCCATTTGGATGTTCAGAGGCTCTGTAGTTACCATGGAAACACCGTCATCTTCTACAACATTGACTCACCAGTAAAATCCATGGAGTCTGACCAGTGAGAAGGGATGGAAATCCTTGGTTTATGTTCATTTAATGATAGATCTGACTGAAAAAGGTCACTTTTTGTTTAGTTGTCTGTTTTCAATATAATAACCATTGACTTTACTTTGAGCTTTTATGAACATCAGAAAATTAAAGGCAGGAAAATACCTGATTTTCACTGAAAAAACACAAAATACAGAAGATAATATTACAATAAATGGTAATGAAGTGCTTGAAGGAGGTTAAATAGAGAGAAACATTAATTTGGGAACTGACACAAAAGTAACACTGTGTCCATATGGGTTAAGTCTTAATTTTACAAAACTAGTTGAGAGAAGCTAATATTTTGTGAAGACGTGCTATCAGCTGTAATAAATGAAAATGTGCTGCAGTCTTTATCTTGATGGATTCCTGCCATTGTGTTGCTGTATTTAAGTCCGTACACCATACTGCCTCTGTCCTCCAGTGGAACCCTGCGTCTCGGTGAGCCACTCCAGACTGTGAATCCTTTTGTCTCATTTTCTCAATTTGGATCTTCCAAAGATAGCGCTGACAGGTGATATTAATGGTCTTTTATTAGCATCATCCTGATTGCTGCAGATTTTTGGAAGCAAGGGGATAGAGGGAAAGAGCTAGAGACGTGGGGGGAAAAGATAGAAAGGGAGAATATGGAAGTCCTCCGCCCACCGTTTCTCACAGGAGATCGCCTCTCTCTTTGATAGCCTGCCCGAATCTCTTCCCCCCATAGAAACTGCCCTGCAGATGTTGTTGCTGTATGCCGACTACAAAGAAGGAGCCCTTTATGAGAAGAACATCTATTTTGGGCCTCAGTGTTTCCGAGCTGTGGCGCTCAGCAAGAGAAGTGCAGGCCTAATCTCTCTGTTGCTGAAAACTCTGTTTTATTCCCTGCCCATAGTATTTTTAGATTAAAGCCTGGTTCTAATGAATAAAGTGAGGATGTAATATTTTATGACAGTATCAATATGCCATCACCGCAGTGGGTCTGAAACAGCCTGCGTTGCTATTGGCATCAGCAGAAAGAAAGGGGAAATGCAGAGCAGTAACCCCAGTGAACGTGGAGGGGCCTTTATATCAGCCCTGACTAGATTCATTTACAAGTGTTTATGGTGAAGGCTCTCACCCTCACCCACAGAACTGTGACTTTGTTGTACTGTTGACTGTGAGGCAAAGGTCTTGAGGGCAATATTAGCTCTTGATATTATCTTTAATTAAAGCACCAATCCCTCAGCCAAGTTGTCCAAACAGTCCCAAATAGGCCCTGTAAATCAGACAAACATCCTCAATATTTGATGGGTCGAGAGTGTGCACTATAGCCTCCAGATGGTTTGTGTTTCTCAAGCGTTTCACAAGGGATGGTACGGGACAGCGATCTTCTGTTTGAGTGTGCCTCTTGACAGAACGAGTTCCTCCAAATCACATGCTGAGTCGTTGGATTTCTGCCTAGGTCGCTCTCCCGTTTCTTTTCTGACTTGCGTTGCGTACTTGAGTGTGTCCGTGTCCTGTAGCCTCGACCTGACTGTCTTATTCAGCAGCGTCTGTTAGATTCACTCTCATTCTTTATTACCTAATGCTTGTTGTTAACATACAAATGGAGCCCATGTCCTTGATCCTGGGACTGCCAATTAAATATGTGAAAACAGCAGCTGGCAAAAGACTGTATAATATTCTAACATTTGCATCTAGGAAAAAGATTCTTTTACAGTGGGTCAATAACTAGATTCCTTCTGTCGGCATTAGCGCAAAATAATTTTTGAGCTGATCCCCCTAGAATATCTGACCAGTATTCTACATGATAGTGTACATCAGTTCTACAGAGTGCGGTGCTCATTTTTGGACCAGACCTCTCTTCCACCCCATTAACCCTTTCATGCATGAATTATGAAAAAAAGTATCTAGATTTTTATTACGGAAGATTGATTTTGTTACTCAAAATTAACCTACAGTTGAAAGCATTTTGAATTTTATTTTATTTTTAAATATGGTTTTATTAAGAAGATATTTACTTTGTGAGACACAGGAAAGTACAAGTTTTGGCTTCTTTTTTTTTTTTTTATTAAATAATTGCCTATATTAGAAACATCATGATGCAAAAGTTTTTTCAAATGCATATTAAAATATTTTATAGTGTGGTGGATAGTTGTTTTTTTCTTTCTTTCTTTTTTTTGTGTATAAATTTGTCCACAAACATGGGCAGAAAACTTGTAGTTGGGTCTTAGGAGGTTAACTTTATAAGATCAGAGAGCAGTCCAAATTCTAAAACTAACATGATATTTTTTTCATTGTATTGTTTAGGGTCTTTAGAGACTGCCCCCTTGTGGTTTGGAGAATATTGCCTTTATAACCCTTTGGAAAATGAACTTAAACTATGTGTCCAAAATAGTGGACATCATGCATAAAAGCATTAAAAGGACTGTGTACTTAAATAATATTCACAAATGTGACTTCTGTATATGGTAAGTATGACCTGCCACCTTTTGTATTGTGCTATGTTTTTATTTCTTATGTAAGAGCTGTTGTGTATGTTTTGTTGTGTGTCTAGTTTTGTAGACACTGTTCTGTTAAATTAAAAACAAAAATTGCAATAAAACAACACAAAAAAACTAATGCTGGTTGTCAATGTAGTGGCATGCCTACAAGTGTTTCTACTGAAAACAACTGAAAGGACAATGCATTTTAGATCATTTTTATATCTTCTAACAATTTGCAAAAACGTCTTTACACATACAGTATCTGTAAGAATTTTTTTTTTTTTTTTAAATGACAGTGCAGAGAGATGAAAGGGAAGACAAGGCTGAGGAGGGAGGGAAAGAACAAGATGCTAAGTCCAACATGCCCTGGTTGATATGCTACTGGCCTGGCGCCAGTATACTCCCCTCCTCCAGTACACACACACATATGCTCACAAATATAGACACACAAACACCCCACCCAATGGCTATCCTGAACCCCCCCACCACCACCACCAAACACACACACACACACCACCTCTCCAGTGGCGTCTACAGCTCGCTATTCCTCTTCATTAGCGTCCCAGAACGAGATGCTTGTCATGTAATTAGCAGAGGAGGTTTTCTGAATTCTTGTGCAACACACACTCTCATTAGAGAAGTGAGAGAAGGCTGGAGCGAGAGAGGAGAGGTGGAGAGGCAGGCCTGGGAGGCATGGAGAGGGAAAGCAATCAGTGAGACAGATGGGGAGAGAGAAAGGCAGGGGGGACGGAGAGAACATGTGAGAAGAAAGAAGTGTCGAGAGCAGCAAGAAAAACAGAAACTTACACGATGAGGTGCCAGATTTGTGACTATCCACCAAGTGGGGACCAAAGTGACAACTACGTGACACAGACAAAAACACCTTATCTCACTCTACACCAGGGATGTCAAACTCATTTTAGGTCACGGGCCACATTCAGCCCAATTTGAGCTGAATGAAGCCGCATCAGTAAAATAGTAGGCATAATAACATATAAATAATGTCATCTTCAAACTTTTCTCTATGCCTCAGAGTGACATAAGAAAAAATTACATAATGAAAATGGTTACATCTACAAACAATCCTTCAAAAAATATGAATAAGATGAACAAACAAGTGCAATATTAACAATATTATACCTCTGCTTCTTAAGATTCAAGATTCTTTATTGTCATTATTTGCACATAAAATATTCATCAGAGGTAGTTCTCCGCTGACGTTAAGCCGAGAGCCTCATTTGCACATATGCATTACAACTTACATATCACAGTGGATCTACAAATAAACGACACATTCAGTAACAAGGATAAAGGATAGTATATAAATGTCAACATTTTCATGTAATTTTACTTTTTTTGCACTAAAACAAAAAGAAAAATTTGGAGCTGTCATCATTTATAGGTTATTCTGATAATGTTTTACTGGTCTGACCCACTTGGGATCAGATTGGGATGAATGTGGCCCCTAAACTAAAATGATTGTTAAAATCTTTAGTGGAATTTTTGTATCTCATAAATTCATCCCATGGGCCGGATTGGACCATTTGGTGGACCAATTTTAGCCCACAGGCCTCATGTTTGACACTGATTCAAGATGAAGATGCTTTATTTTGTCAGCATATAGATCACACATGTAGACGAGCAGTTTCAAATTTCAATGTTTCAAGAAGTTACTATTCAGTCATTTCTTTGTTCTTCTTCATTTCTTCACCTTCTGCATGTAACCCATCACAAACATGCAGGACCTCAGAACACACTGCAGACTAGTAACAATGGGTTTGCCATATTAAGCACCTGGGGAGCAAATCAGGGGATTAAGTGCCTTAGTCAAGGGTATTTTGGCAGACAACTTTCTGCCAGAACGGGGAATCGAACCTGCGACCCTTCTGTTACAAGCCAACTCCAGCTTTCAAGGCCACAACTGCCTCATTTTCAGTGGACTTTCTACACCACGTGGCACTGCCTGTGTCCTCTGACCTGATCCAGACGATACAAACGGACCCTTCTCCCACTGCACTAAAGTGTAACTCATCCATACAACGTGGATTATTCAAGTCTGAACCTGAGTGTCCCCCGTACAGATGGTACAACCTGGGTGAGCCCTGATAATCGATCAGGCTCACTCGTTGTGCTACAGAGGCGTCATTAACTCCACTACATCCCTGTTGTGTTCACACTGATAACAACATCAGTGCTGCTGGTCGACCTGTCGGCTTCATTCAGTTCATCCGGCCTCTGATGAGGTGTGGCCCCGGCTGCAGAGGAGGGTTTATCAGGGTGCTGAGAGGGAAGAGCGTCTGCTTGTCAGTGGTTGTTTTCACCAGAGTCTGTTTTGTGTCCTGGATCTGGGTTTTCTTTAGTCTTTCAGAGTTTGTGCAAACACTCTCTTTACCCTCCTGTCTACCTGAGTGATCAAGTATTTGGTATTCATAGAGGTTTTATTACCTGTTCTAACCCATAAGGACCCAGTGTGACATTTGTGTCACTTCTTAAATAAATTTTTCTCTATATTTAATCATCCATAAATGGTTTTTCACCATTATTGGAATATTCTCTTCTGTATTTTGTGTTTTTTCAGGGAAAATCAAGTATTTTCCAACATTTAATTTACTGATCATGTAGATGTTTATAAAAGTTTAGCATAAAATTGAGAATTATTTTAATCAAAAACAGAGAAAACTGAAGAAAAATTGACTTTTTCAGTCCAATCTCTCATTAACTGTACGTAAACCCAGTGTTTCCATGCACTGTCATTGATCCAACTCCATGGATTTGCCGGTGAATCAATGTTGTAGAAGATGACGGTGTTTCCATGGTAACTAGGGAGCCTCTGAACATTTGAATGGGTCATATCTGATGGCCATGAAAAGATGAATAACTACATTTTACACCAGTTATTTAAATGTATTAGTGGATTAACAGGAATTACACAGTTTATGTCAGGAGATGGTTTTGGTAGATGGATGTTTGGGTCTTTATGGTTTAAAAAAGGTTAAATATAGAGAAAATTTAATTTGGGAACTGACACAAAACTAGTGCTAGGTCTTTATGTATGCAATGTTTAATTAATGTCAATAAAGATATTTGGCTGAAAAAGTCACTTCATATCTTTATCTTTTGATGTATTGATTTTTATATGGTAATGGGCACAACATGTAACAGATAAGTACCTGCTTTTAACTGAAAAATGAAAAATACTGTGGATAATATTATAATAAATGATGATAAATCTCTTATGAAAGGTTCAAAGTAGAGACAAATTTGAAAGTTGCCACAATAAATAATTCTACTTCTTTACATTTTAATGATGAAACATAATTTTTAAAACTGAGCCTCAATTGCATACATACAGGCTTACATACAGAAATGTGTCTATGTTTTCCTTTTCCTTCATCCTAATAAAATTTCTGTGTGTAGTATGACCCTAAAATGTATTCTTTTTGGTTGAAAACTGTCACAAATAGGTTAATATGTAATGTATTAATGTTACCTTAAAATATAAGATGAACAATAAATTAAAGCTTTGTCATGCCCATAAAAGAATAAGGATTATTATTATTCACTTTTATATTTTACACTATACGGACAAAAATGTATCCATCAGTTTGCAGAATATTATCACATATTAGTTGTTGTCAATAAATATCACAATACATGTCAGAACAATGTATTTTTTAAGTTTAAAGGCTGATTTTTTCAGTTTTTCTGAGTGAGAGTTGACAAAAGCAAAAGGTTATACATGGTATAAAATGATTATTTATGATCAGAATGTGATATATATTTCAGAAATCTGTATGTACAGCATTTAACACAATTATAATGAGAAAAAAAACAAACAGTAAAATATGTGTTATCATTTTAAATGACTGTGTTCACAAAATTAATCACAATCATTTATAACAATGTAAAATTATATAATTTATCATTATTATTTTGTATCCCAGGCCCTGTTTGAAAAAATACCCTTAAATTTAATTGCGTCCTAATACTCGGTCAATATACTGTATACATTAACTTTCAACCTTGTAAAACCTGACCCATTAAAAATTACTAACAAAATTATTTTTTTTTTATTGAAATGATTATTACCCCTTTTAAAGTAATCCAAACCA
>JAPTGZ010000006.1:13276670-13287328 GCA_029814645.1 Fowleria isostigma
TTTTTCTCTCTCTGTCTTTCTCCCTCTATCTCTCCAGAGAATGTAAATAAAGCAAACAGCGCACATCTGGTTTTAACATTTAAATACTACATCACATATGGCGCAGCGTGACTATACCTGCAACTGCTACAACTGAGGCGCTGCAACCATTAAATGTTTGTTTTCAATATGATATGGGTGTATGCTGTCCACACAATGTCAAGTTCAAAGTGGCCTTTACGCACAGTCGTGTCAGTGTGTTTGACGGCTGCGTGGCTCATGTCCACTCACATCCATAGTAATAATAATAATAATAGTCTGCTTAGGCTGACTGCTTGTGCTTCTTCATTAAAATAAGTCATTGTGCAGAGGGGAGCTATGTTAATATCTTTATAATTAAGGTATTTTCCAAAGGTAACTTGCTAATGTTTTTGCGACTTATTTCCCCTTTAGAATAAAGGGCCTTTTCATGCAGCCTCGACGTTTGTGCCACTGCAGGGAAAACCGACTTTCAGAGCTCAGGACAATTGCTGTTTTGTCGTAATGTTTTACTAGAAAATATGCTTTTAAATGACTCTTTCTGCTCCCCAAATAAGAGAAGGGGGCGATGAAGGAGAAACAAGTTCCTAAGACTCCAACAGTCTCTCTCTATATATAATGTTTTTCACAGTTCTTGCATCTCTGTGGATTCTTACCAAGCCTTTGATTTTCCATGGAAATGCAACTTTGTTTTGTTCTGTTCGTTCTGGCTCCAAAAATATTATTTTTTTCTGCCTGGTTTCAAGGTTACTGTGTATTCTTTGCATGCAAGTTCTGCAACCCACCCACTTACATTCAGGGAGATATTGGTCAAAATGTGGCACGCCTCAATACAGAATTTAAAAGAAATATTCCTCATTGAAGCGAATCTACGGCCCCAGCATTTGGTTTTGTTTGGTTAAGGCCAAGCGAGACTGGAACTCTCCAATAAAAATAAATCTCAAATTAATTATGGCCTAGAGCGAAGGGGCCAGACAGTTCTTACTATATGTGCAGCAGACTCTACTTCTTGCCCTCACTATTTTGACTCGGCCTGTCTATAAGCCCGAGAGAAGGAATGATCTGAATACAAGTCTGCAGTCTAATAAACAGCAACTATAGCCAGCTCATGCAGACTGAGACTAGTTCTTCATTAGAATAACACAGTGGCAAAAGCATTCTCACAATACTCAGTAACAAGAGGATCCAGTGAGGTTTTAATATGTGCAGTGTTGGGGAGTAATGGAATACATGTAACAGATTACATATTTAGAGGACAAAATGTAGAGTGAGTAGAGAAAGTCGACTGAGTAACTGTATTACATTATAGTTACAGTTTTAATACATGATAATCAGAATACAGTTGCCTTTGTAAAAATCCATGGATTACCTTCTGTTATTTACTATCATTTCACAAATCCAGTTTCCCATGCATTTCCTCTCAATTTCCTCTGTCACCGCTGACATTAGGGAGTTGACAACAATATCTGTGTTGAATCCGCTCTTTGTCTCTTTTCCTATAACCACACAAAACACAAATAAGTCACTTTGGGTTGTACTAGTACATCACATGTTCATATTCTGCTTATGAGGCTTAGACCTAGTACATTCATCCAGCTCTGTAACAGAACATACAACAATCCTTCTGTTTACAGCAGAGGAAACATGGTGTGATTTACTACATTCATACGGTATTAAAATTCAAGAAAAGTGTGAAAGTAATCCAAGTGTTCAGATTGAGTACTATAACAGATTACTTTTTTGGGTATGTACTCTGTAATTTGTAACAGAATACATTTCAAAAGAAACCCTCCCAACACTGCATATGTGCAAGTTAGTGGGCAAAGAGTGCACAAAACCATCAATTAATAGGTTGTACTGTAAAAAAAAATATCACTTGTGCATTGTATAAAAATGAAAATCTGCTTTTAATGCAAGTACATAGCACCACTTTAACTCACCACTTTACTCTATTGCACTTTGCACATCTATATTTCCCTTTAAAACATTAACTTCTGTTTCCAATACCTCATTTGTGTAACTTCTCTATTGCACATTTATTGTCTTTAATATCCCCCCCATTCCCAGGCTGTTTATTGTAATAGTCTATCTACAGTTACTGTTTATGATATTGTTTATAAGTTATATTTTATTCTGATTTTGATACTGTTAATATTTTTTCTACTATGCTCATTTTACAATGTGGGGCCTTTGAGTCTTGTCAGTTCAGTTTTCTGTATGTGATGCACATGTGGCAAAAGCTGACAATAAAGCTAACTGACTTTGACTAACAGTGCATTGGGAAGTTATGCAAAAACACATAAAAAAAAAAAAAGAGACAGCTAAAAAATGCTGAAAGTTGAGAAATAAAACAGTGGCAGTTTTTCCCTGCAGCTAAATTCCTCATTTACTAAATATTGATGTTGGCAGGAGATAAGTTAGTTATTAGTGCATCATATAACCTAAAGAAGACAAGGGTGGGTCTAACAATTGAAAGCCTACTGAACATAAACTCAGCACAGTGTCCGCCCACCTCTGGCCTGTTGCCCCAGTGGAGACACAGAGGAGCTACTGGCTCGTGGTGTAAGGAAGAAATGTCTGGCTGTCTAGTTCCAGCGTCAAGCCAGATGTTCTGTGGTTCACTGTGTAAACCAACTTGCATCTGTTTATTGGCCTTCCAAAATGTTTGTTACCACTGTATTCATTATGGTCTTGGTAGGTCCTGGACCCCCCTGGCCTTCCTAATAACCTTTATGCCTGTGATAGGTGAATGATAAAGTGTTTTAACCCATAAAGATGCAGCACTACGTTTGTGTCAGTTCCCAAATGACATTTTCTCCATATTTAACTTATTTTAACCCTTAAAGACCCAAACATCCACCATCTACCAAAACCATGTACTTATATAAACCGTTTAATCACTGTTGATTCACCAATACATGAAAATAATTGGTGTAAAGTGCAGTTTGTAATCTTTTAATGGTGATCATATATGACCCATTTGGACATTCAAAGGCTCCGTAGTTACCGTGGAAACACTATCATCTTCTGCAACATTGATTCACCAGTAAAACCCATGGAGTTGGATTAATGGCAGTGGATGGAAACACAGGGTATATGTTCAGATTTTGCTGAAAAAATCCCTTTTTCTTAAGTTTTCTCTGTTTTTGATATAATAAGCCTCAATTTTACTCAAACATCTACATGATGAGTAAATTAATTGTTGGAAAATACCTGATTTTCACTGAAAAAACACAGAATACAGAAGACAATATTAGAATAAATGGCAATAAAGGACAGTTACATTTAAATTAATTTGGGAAGTGCCACAAATGTCACATGGGTTGATACAGATTTGGAAAATATGTTGCATTAAAAAAAAATAAGCCTCTGAGTTCTAAAAAAAAATAAAATAAAAAAATAAGCACGTCACTGTAAAAAGCTGACATAACAGGGAATTGTAACATATATTTTTACATATGTTTCAATCATTGGTCACAAAACACCATGGCGGATCACCAAGTCCAGTTCACAGCTCAAGCACCTCTTTAATTCACCACTTCATCACCGCTGTGCCTACAATAAAAGACTATAAGAAAACCTCAGACGCTGGAATGTATAGAAAAACAAAAAGAGAACCAAACCAGTCACTGAAGAGTTAAACAAGGTGTCTCCCTTAATTACACGAGTCTGAACTGGCCTCAGGCAGGAGAAGCCTTGACCCATAGCAGGATCCAGATGTGGTGGTCCCAAGGGTGGGGGCCCTCAGCTCGACCAGACCCCCAAGTTGAGAGCAGACAGGCCGGCCCTGCTGTCAGTCGTTGCGGCGCAGTCTCTGTTTGGCCACTCAAGAGGCCGCTCCCCAAGGCAGAATACCACACTGCAAAAAATATCCATCACCATTCTACATGTTTAAGGGTTTTACAACACAGATTTATTACGTCTATATTTGTAATCATTAAAAAAAAATAAAAAAAATGAGGCTTTTTTTCCCCCTGCTGTGAATATAGATTAATCTGCATTTGCTTTATCAAAGTGCTTTAGTTTGACTGAAGAGGAAAAAAATATATATAAATCACAAATTGCATTCTGGGTTGAAGTGGAATTATTAAACCTGCGTTAGGAATGCTTGTGGTGCTTATAAATTTGTGCAAAAATGACGTTTTTGTTTTTTTACAGCGTCTGGTCGCGTCTAGGCTTTTCCAGCATCTGGACTAAAATTATACCTGAATTGATGAGGGTAATTTCATAGGGTAGACAAAAAAAAAAAAAAAAAAAAAAAACAAAAAAACTACATGGGGGTGGGGGGTTAAGTTTTTTTTTTTTTTTCCATCAGGCTAGAAACCATTCAATAAAAATAAAAATAAAGATACAACAACAATATAAGGGAACATCCACATGCGTATAACGGTGCGTTTCATCCATTCAGGCTTGTGTTGAACAGCAGACGCACACGTGTAGAGCAGACCCTCAGACTATAGTGCGGTTAGGAACTGAATGCTTGGGTTTTATTAATGGTGTCTCAGGAAAACTTCACAGTGGCTTAGAGAGCTGTAACAAAAAAGACATGGGTTGCCATAGGTATTCAAGTCTTTTCCTCTTTTGATTCATAAGTACATTCTGAAAGACACAATGAAAGGCAATAAAGCATCAATTTGACAATGAAATATAGGGGAGGAAAGAGAATAGGCTGGTTTTAAATTTAAAAAAAAAGAAAAAAAAAGGATGGAGGTATGGCTATATGTAAGTCTGGAGCGTAGGCGTGAGTCTAAAGAGCATTTTTTTAGTGTCCTGCGACAAAACTGGAAAGCCTGTGTTAAAAGTATGCAGAAATAACGCATAACTCGGACGAATAGTAAACTCTTCCACACCATCTGTGACATTACTGGGAAAGCAAAACACTATTCTGAAGCGGACTATACAGCAATGGCAGTGCACAACGCAGGCAGCCATCCTGTAAATATTTCCGAGGAGAAAAACATAACAGCGGAGCGAACACTCAATTGTTTTCCCTGCTTATCTCTCTGGGACAGTATCCTGCTTTTTTGAAGGCAGGGCTTTCGGTGACACACAGCTTCCTTCTCAACAGCGGTGACTTCACTTCCCAAATTTAGAGGAAAGAAAAAACCCAATCCGGTAAAAGTGTCTCTTTCTCTCCGCCACATACCGGGGGCTGGAATTAATTCAGGAGCGTGTCATGTTTGGGATATTGTCGGGGTCCGCTGAAAATTGCGCAAAATGGACGGAACTATTAAGGTAAGGGTGGAGAGCGGGGTGTATGAGTTTGTGGGAGACAGCTTTTTCGGAGTTGCGCCTCCTTTTTTTAAGCAATGGGTTGAAATGCCCCTGTGTGTCGGTCTGTGAGCTGGGACCTCCAATCTGACGGCGATGAGCGGCTTTTTTCTCTCAGTCTGAGAGCGGTAACCAGATTTACATCTTTTTTTTTTTTACATCTTTCTTTTAAAGTATCATCTTTCTTTTTTTGTGCTCTAAACTACCCGGTTTGTGAGGATACGCTACGGTTTTGGATTCAAAGGCGAAATCGGAATCACGTTTTGGACTTTGTGGATCAAGCGCACAATTACGCACGTCTGGAGAGACACAAAGGACTGGCTATTTGTTTCAGGCAACATGTGGTAGACTGTGCTTTCATTTAGGTGTAAGTAATCCACGACTTCAACGGTTTGGTTTAGTCTGGGGCAGCCGGATTGAGCAATATCCACGAGTGGATGTGCCGCTGGATACGATGTGTCGAGCTGCGCAATAGCGGTGTGGCACATCGCCCGGCTCGGTCCCGCTGATCCTGTCGTGGTCATTAGAAGAAAAGAAAAAAAAACTGTGATTGTTTTGGTATTTACTAAAAGAAACGACCTCTCATTTGTTGTTGATGATTGTTTCAACTGCTCTTCCGCTGACGAGGGGAGTTTTTGTTTTTTTCTTAAAGTGTAAGGAAAGCTGTCATTTGGTAACTTCATGCGGTAACTGCACACTTTGCAACACTTCAAACCACAACGCTTCACAATGATACACTGGCTTTGCTTCTTATATAGTTACCCAAGCATTTTGAAATGGTATGTTGGTAGTCAAGAGTGCTGGTGTACATTAACATTGGCTACTGGCCCCCGACAGTCAAATTCCAGATGCATTATGGCTGCAGCCACCAGATGTTGAATGGCAAGTCCCCATTAGATCCGCCTGCTGCGGTCCGGTCTGTCTGTGTCCTGCACTTAACAAGTGGAAGCTCCGAAGAATGCCGCATCTGTATTTGCTCTTATTGTTGCTAAAAAGTAATGCGAGTTGTTTTCTTTAGGAAATTTAAAGTAGCGGGTTTGTGGCGGCTGGGTGTGGTGTGAGTTTTGGAAGAGTGTAAACGTTGGCCAGACAAAAATGTGAGGCTGCATATATAGTCTCTTAAATCCCGTCTGATTGTTTTTGCTATGTGTTGAGAACGAATGCCATCTTGCAAGAGTATAGGGATGTTTCTAACAAAGCAAGAATATGCAATCATAATTGAATCCCTGGGTATAAATGACTGAGTGTTAGCTGCATTCATACCCTCTAAAAGAAAGGAAGGGCTCTCTAGCCATGAGAGTTTCCTGTTCTACACAATCTTTTCCTGACAGGTTTCCTCTTCCTTCTTAAACAAAAGACAGGAATGCCCCCCCTGGGTGGCTCCTGCTAGATGGCTGTGTGTGAAAGCCAAACAGACACACGTGTAGTCTGGATGTGGAGCTATTGCATATATCCAGTCTGCTCCAGACGCGTCGTGACGCATTTGGAGAGATAGGCTTGACTGATGTAAACACAACAGAAGTGGCTCCCAGCAGGTGTCACACTCACACAATGCTTATAATAGTGCTTTATGTGATTTATTTGATGTTTTTTTCCCCTTTGTCTGAGGTCCTGCAGAGAGAGACATGACCAAAATAGAGTTAAATATCATGTTTTTGAAAAGCTCACAAGCAAAACAAAACACTTTAATGGCCATGATATGTCTTCTCCATGCCCACAGCCAACTAAAAACTTATCTGTGGCTTATTGTGAGATAGACAGAAACAGAAAGTAACCGTCTATAGCTCTTACTGGCAGTATGTGTGTGTTCTCCACAGATACTGGAAAGAAAACACAGCAAATTGGCAGTGATCTGTTGTCTTTTCAGCTTCCCTTCATGAAAGTGGTGAGCTGCTATTTTTAAAAAGTCTCCGCAATCTTGATAGGCACAAGCCACTTGCCAATCATGGTTTCAATTGTGCAGACTGATATGTCACTGTAAATATAACGTGCAACAGTCATATTGCTTAACTAAGCTCTTATCTGACCGTAATGAGACATTCGCTCACTCTTCCACACTTTATCATCCACAGACGAGCTGGTGTGTTCTGCTCAGATAGTAAGTCCTGCCACTAGTGTTCAGACCACGATAGACTCACTGGTGAAATCACTAGAAACTCTAATTCTGGCTACCTCTTTGTCCACACTTTCACCTTCAGAGTTATATTTATAGAATCCCTAATTTACTGTTTTATTGGCCTGGTGTAAATACATCATGTGTGAATTCTTTTAGTTTTGTTTGATAAATGGTGGGAGTTATACAGTTAATACTGTGTATTTTTCCCCCAGCATCTCTATAAAGAGATGAGAAGATTTAATGTGTCAGACTTAATGAATATCTATAATTTTGCCCATAAATCCAGCCAGACATTACAGCTGATTCTATTAATGGAAGGATTAAAGTCAGCTTTATTCTAGTTTGAAGTGATGCTTTAATTCTAGATAATGTATTGATCAGACAAAACACTTTAACTGCTGTTTCATGTATTATTTAGAAAATCACTATAAAGTAAACTGTGTTTGCTGTGGGAATGTAAAGCAAATATGTAGACTTATTTTGTCAGTGTTTAAATTATAATAGCTATAACTGCCTCAAAGTCACTTATTAAATCCATCAATAGAGGATTTTTTTTATAATAGTTTCAATACAAGTTAAAATAATAAAATGAATGCATGGATACTCTTGATCAGTCACTTTACACTGTCCTCTGTTGTGCCAGTGCAAAGCTGCTGTAAAATCAGACATTTGTCATTCATAAAAAACAGCTTCTCCTTGCATGATATGTCCTTGAATGGAATGATACCGAAGTAAAGCGAGATCATGAGGATTTTGATTTCATAAAAGCCAAATTCTTGAGAATGCAAACGGCTACATGTTGGAAATATTGATCAATGAATATCAGATAGCATTTTTCCCCTGAAGCAGATATGTGGCATTTTGGAATGAAATAATTCAGTCCCTGGGGATTAGACACGTCTCGGTCTAAGCTGTGCCATAAGATCCTATGAGATCCAGATGTGCATCAGACCCGAGCCTAATCCTCAGCAGAGACATATGACTGTAATGATTTCAGTTGATATTCGGACTTATTGTTGTTTTTATTTATTATTACCTACTTTTTTGTTTTGAGCTTTATAGTTTGTGGAGCTATGACAAAGACTCATCAAGTTAAGTCGTTATATTAAGCAGCATCTGTGTTCTTATAAGTTATGAAAAGCACTGTAAAAACATATCCTGCACAGTCCTGGATGGTGACACTCCCTGACTCTATCCGCTCTCAAACGCTGAGCAGTGACTTGCATGTTAAAAACATATGTGTGCAAAAATGTGACCCATCAAGAACATAATCCGCGCTGCACTTCTAAAATGTTACACGTGGAGCATGTTGAAACCACATAATATCTTGGCCGGGCCCTGAGTTGCTGCGTTTGTTTTCTTTAATAAACTTACATTGCTCCAGCTGAGACAAAGCAGAAGGGTCAGTGTAATGGTGAACCCTCTGCTTCTGTTGGGTCTTCAGCTGACGGGGGGGGAAACCCAGACAAGACAGACGCATCAGGACGTGAAGGGGGGAAAAAAAAGCAAAAAAAACGCCGGCAACGGAAAGATAATGACACTGCTGTGGATCTCAGTTGAAATCATGTATACTGCAGTTTGCGTAGTAAATGTGAGAGTTTTTGTGTCATTACTGGTTAAACACCTGATGATTGATAACATAATACATCTGAACCAGCCCTGCAGTTTCTTTCTCCACTGTGGGCATGATTGAAGTTTTCCTAGAATCAACAGGAAGCTGCAGTTGCAATGTGAACTGTATATACAAGAAAAACAAAAAAAAAAACAACTTTGGATGCCAGACTGCGATATGACCCATAACTGCACATAATTACTGTAAACAAAAATACACAAGAGATTGAAAATCTAACATCACAGGTTTCTGGGTTGCGTCAAATGAGTGAGTGACATGACATTCGCTTGTGTTTGTGGTTGTACATGTCTCTACTTGGTGTGTTATATTTGAGTATATGTGCAATATTAAAGTCATTAGTGGTTGTATTACTGTATTTCACATTAAGTGTTGAGACTAAGTGTTGGTTTCTTTCACTTCCAGGAGGCGTTATCAGTGGTGAGTGAAGACCAGTCATTATTTGAGCCTCCTTACGCTGCTGCTGCCCCTCTCCCTAAGACAGACATGACTGCATCTGGCGCACAAGACTATGGCCAGACCCACAAAATCAACCCCTTACCCCCACAACAGGAGTGGATCAACCAGCCAGTGCGGGTCAATGTCAAAAGAGAATATGAGCACATGAACGGATCCAGGTAACTACCACTTCAGATACCACCAATTGAAGACTCTGATGATAAAAGTACTCACGTCACATTTTTTGGACAGTTCAAGTTGAGCATAATCATGTTATATTTGTTTAGTTAGGTCCACTCTATACAGTTGCGGAAAAAAATATCAGACATCTCTATGTTTTATTCAATTTTTTTGTTCATTTTAAAGTCTGGTACAACTAAAGGTACATTTGTTTGGATACATATAATGATAACAACAAAAACAGCTCATAAGAGTTTAATTTCAGAGCTGATATCTATTCATTTTCCATGGTTTTCTAGATAATAACCAAAATCACATAAGTTCTTACATCAATATCTATGACATTGTACTGACAAATTTGTGCTTTTAGGTATCCATGTTTTCCTTTCTGTCTGTTTTGGCCACAAGATACACACACTAGTTACTACTTGATTGCATATCCATTGTTTTTAATTACTTTTGATGGTCTAATAATTTTTTTCCTCGACTATAAATACTTTTTTTTTGTCACTTTAGTACTTTTAGCATCAGGTCTACAGTTATCACTCCTCTCACTACTCCTTTGGTGTCATATATATAAAGCATTTTTTGCTCATACACTGTAAGCCTGAATGTCAAATATATATATAAGAATTAGAATGCACTTAAAAATATATGTTTGATGACATTGCTAGAAAATATGAAGTATAGTCAACTCATTTGTAGTTATAGTCAAATGTGTGAATAAATTTAATAAATTAAATAGATTTAAATTATATGTTTTAGTTATGATCACTCCTCCCTTTTTTTTTGACCATGTAAATTGTTACCTGCCCTGCATGTTTGGACATGCCAGTTAAGGGTGGACGATACTGGGAATTCAAGTATCAATCTGATATCAAGTAAATACAGGGCTAGTGTCACCAGTACTGATACTGATACTTTTTATTTGAAATGTAATGATCATTGAATCATTTTGTCATTTTGCCTTTAGTTATTTGATTGTAATTATGAACAAACACAAGA
>JAPTGZ010000006.1:13327554-13348033 GCA_029814645.1 Fowleria isostigma
CTTAAGTAGCTGGGATAGGCTCCATGTGACCCCCGTGACCCTAGTGAGGATAAAGCGGGTTCAGAAGATGAATGAATATGGCTGCTAACATTAAATCATCCAACACACTAAATATTTGGTAATTTTCAAAAAGGCAAAAATATTAAAATTAAGTTGCCATTCAAAGGCTGCATAAATTTTTATGTAAAAAAAAAAACCCAAAAAAACTACCTGACATATTCTATATTTTCAAACTGCTAAAGGTGAATTTTTATTGTGTAAATAAAGTTAACATTTTTGTGAGCAAAAAGTTTCCAAACATGCCCAACATATCAAATGTGATACAAAGACTATAACATAATAAAATAATATGGCAATTCTAAAAAAAAAAATGTTGTGGCTAGTTTTTAATGGGTCAGGTTTCAGAAGGTTAAACACACAACACTAATGGGGATTTTTTAAAATTTTCTTATAGTTTTATTTCTTATGTTTTTTTTATTTATTTCTTCTCAACGATATCCCACCATAACTTGCTTCAGAAGGTTGTTCATTCCATTCCTGGCCATTTGAGGGAACTGGTTGACTGGTTGCTTACTTTGAAATATGAAGATTTACTTTCATTTTCCATGTAATAAAGAACATGTATCATTTGTTTCAATAAACTGTAATAGGAATATGGATTTTATTAGCAATTTTTAATGGCTACTTTTCACCCACTCTGTAGAACCAGGTGGAGGTCACTTCTCATCACCTTTATCTGTGACCCGACATTAAATGAGTAGTTAATGTAGAATGCCACCAGTTTAACCCATAAAGACCCAGCGCTACTTTTATGTCACTTCCCAAATGAATTTTTTAAGTGATTTATCACTATTTATTACAATATTATTATCTGTGTTTTGTATTTTTTCATGAAAACACATATTTTCTTGTATTTAATTTGATGATAATACATGATAATAATGCAGATGTTTTTTAAAGCTCTGATTAAAGTTGAGGGTTATTATATCAGACACAGAAAACAGCTGAAAAAGTGACTTTTTGAGCAAATGTATCAACAAGTGAACGTAAAAACAAGTGTCTATAACTACTGTCATTTATCAAACTCCATGGGTTTTACTGGTGAATCACAGTTGTAGAAGATGACATTTTTTCCACGTACACATGGGTCATATCTGACGACCATGAAAAGATGACAAACTGCATTTTACACCAATTATTTAAAAGTATTGATACGTTTAGTGGATCAGAAATGAGCAAATATTTTAAATCGGAAGATGGTTTTGGTTGCTGGTAGCCGGTTAGGTCTTTATGAGTTTAAGGAAAATTTACATTTGTTTTTGATTTTGGAAATAAAAAAAAAAAAAACAAGAGGAAGACCCCATGCTCTACTACACCAAACACAATAAAGCACAAGGGAAACAGAAAAACCAGCCATTCATGACGTTTTGGATGCCCTATGACAAATATAGGATTTCACATTTTACACTTGGTGCACACTGACATTTCTGCAATTAAAGCTTCTTTGATTGGTTTTATTTTCATAGTGTTCTATCCTTCGGTTAAGAAGGTCACACATCAAATTACATCCTCTTTTTCCAGCGCATTGTGGAGATATTGCCCACGGCATTTGGGAAACCCTATGTCCAAAAGAAAGTTACACCTGAGTGTTAAATTTTACACCTTCTGCACTGTGAGAAGTGACCATTAGTAAAGCTCCTCTGTTCGCTTTTGTTGTTCATCATTCTTGTTCATAAAATTTTAGAGAAACCGAGATCACATTTGGAAAATCTTTGGGAAGTTATATAATTTTTTTTCTTTTTTTGTTATTTTTATTTTATTTTATTTTATTTTAATATAGGTTTGAACATTTTTCCCTGTGTCTGACCAGAGAACAGAGAACATTATACTATATTCTACATATTGTGACACCACCCTATAACCGTTGATATGATTGATGATGCTCCATTTTGTGAATTGACTTGAATTGATCTGAAGTGTTTCCAGGTAACAAATCACAGCATTAAACATCATTTCAACAGAATTGTTATTGACTACTATAGTTAATTACATATTATTACTGCATTATCTATCATTTACCAACCCACTCCCATACTATAAAGTTGTTACCAAGCTGTAGTTGTTACCAAGTTGTAAAGCGCTACTGGAAAAGTTACATACTTTAACTTTTTCTTTTTTTTCAAATTTTTTATTATCCATCATTGTTTTTGGATAGAAACCCACAACATATATATCATTATAACGGCAAACACTTGGCACTATATGTACCCACTACTCAGAAACAGAAAACCAGAGGTAGTATTATGCCACAATAATAATAAAAACAAATTTAAAAAAGAAAAAAAAAAATCTTGAATAAAATAAAATGCAGATTTCTTTTTTTAAGGGGTTGCAGGTGGTATTTATTATGGGCGCTAGTCAGTTGAAATTGAATAAAATATAGGAAATGTTACATACTTTGCCTTTAAGAATTGCAGTGCTTCTTATTAAGCCTCAAGAATCCCATTATCGACTTTTCTCCTTTTATTCTATGTCTTATTTCACACCAGAAATGATTTTATTGCAATCAAAAAACTGAGCACTGGAGTGCAACTTTTTAATCAAGAGTGATTTTATTCAATAGTAATGAATGCTTTGTTTTATTGTATTTCTTCATTCTTTTGTCTTTCCGATATGTGACTCAGACATGCTTTGGTAAACCTCACACTGCTTCAGTATTCACTATATGGTTTCAGCCCAGATTCTATGATGTGTGAATAGGCCTATATGGTTGCATGAAAGATGAGAGAAGTGAGAGTGAGGGGGTGGGGCACTGATAACAACCACTTTGCTGGCTCAGTTACCATTTTATTGATTATTCATATTCCGTATCCGCTATTTGCTGTGGAAAAATGCAGTAAATGCCAGGTTTTGCAGTTCTAAACTACGTTATATGCTAGATAAGTACTAAAAATAACAAAACAGGAAAGCATCTTTCCAAAATGCTCCTCATTATACTTTTACTGTCTGTATGCATCAGGATTTGCTTTTTTTTTTTTTTTTTTTTGCTGTTTTATGGTATTTACAGGATGCAGTGCAGACATTTACAGGCAGTTGTGACTGTAAAGAGGGTTTGTGCACTCTGTATTCCAGGACTGATGCCTTTGGGTGTAATGTGCATATCAAAAAGGCTCTATAGAAAAGGACTTTGCCTGCAGGGTCTGAGGAAGGACAAAGATGAGAAGCAAGGCCAACAGGGTTTGGGGATTTTCCAGTGCAGGGCTAACACCTTGATTGCTGGTGAGATTCATCAAAACTAATGGATTAGTCTGTTTTATTGCACCATAATTCATCTTTTCATAACCACAGTTGCTCTTTAAGATTGGAATAACCTATTTCATCCTCTTGAGCAGATGGTAAAGATCTGACAGCAATTTGTAGGCAATGGAGTGTAAGATGAAAAGCATTTAAAATACAGTCGAGTGAGCGAGATGTGTTGTGCTGTACTGTGCTGCAATGCATCACATTTTTTCCCCCTCTTTTGCTTTTCATAGTATTATTTTATTTTGTTTAATTACTCTATTATTAACTTGATGAACTGTTGATGGACCTCTACTGCATCAGTCACCTTAACCCATAAGGACCCAGTGTAACATTTGTGTCCTTTCCCAAATACATTTTTCTCTATATTTAACTGTCTTTAGGTGGTTTATCACCATTGATTGCAATATAATGTTCTGTATTTTGTGTTTTTTCAGTGAAAATCAGGTATTTTCCAATATTTAATTTATTAATCATGTTGATGTTCATAAAAACAACAGCGAAAACTGAAGAAAAAGGGACTTTTTCAGCAAATATATCATTAAGTGAACATAAACCCAGTGTGGCCATCCACTGTGATTGATCCAACCCCATGGGTTTTACTGGTGAATCAATGTTGTTAGAGATGATGGTATTTCCACGGTTACTACAGAGCCTCTGAACATTCAATGGGTCACATCTGATGACCATGAAAAGCTAAATAACTGCAATTTACACCAATTATTGATATGGATTAGTGGATCAACAGGGATTAAACAGTTTATATCAGTGCATAATTTTGGTAGATGGTGGATGTTTGGGTCTTTATGGGTTAAAAAAAGTTAAATACAGAGAAAATATTACCTGGGAACTGACACAAAAGCAGCGCTGGGTCTTTATGGCTTAAAATCAGAGGTGGTAAAAGTACTCACATTCTGTACTTCAGTTGAAGTTCAGCTACATGTGTGAAAAAATACTAGTGTAACAATGGAAGTACTGATTCTACACCTAAAGTAAAATTTAAAAAGTACCATTTCTCAATTGTAATAAAGTATAAAAGTAAAAGGTAAAAACTGCATTTTTTTTGTCATGAATGAAACAATACTTTTTTAACCAGGCAAAATAAGAAATGTCTGTTTTCTAATTTCAGAGTGAATGGTATTGAGTCGACCCTGTGAACACCCTGTGCTCCCTTCTCTCCGCCACACTGATTTTTCCTATTTTACGTACTGCCATGTCCATTTATTTTGAAAAAGTAATGTACCTATTCTGAGAATGTAAGGAGCATAGAGTATAGATATTTATGCACAAATGGAGGGAGTAAAAGTAAAAAGTTTCCAGAGAAATAGATCCTCAAGTAAAGTACAGATTTCTAAAAAATCTACTTAAGTACAGTAATGAAGTACTTATACTTAGTTACTTCCCACCTCTGCTTAAAATTGGATGTCTCTAAGGTATTGGGCATCACATTTCATCCTTTTCCCACAGTCCAGGCTGTATCACATTAGGATTCTGTCCTGTCTTCAAGTTGCACACCCTCCACTAAAAAAGCTTTAGCCTGATTGAGCAGATCAACTAAATCAATAAAAGGCAAAGAGAGGACTTTAACTTACTCGCAACCCCCTTCTTAAAAGCTTAAAATCACACCTTTCATTCAACTTTCTCTCTTTCCAGCACAATGCTAAGGTGCGGCTGCTGACGTGTGGAATGAGCGTGAATTTGGTTTTCTACAATGTAAAGCGAGACCTAGTTACAAAATCCACATGAGAACACAAAACCATTGTACCACTCAAGGGATTATATGTTTCTAAAGCTGTGGATACCACTACACCACAATTATCGCATTCTACGTAGACTGTCGTTTGGCAACATGGCTGCTCCAGTGCTTTTTTTTTTTTTTTTTATACACACACAAATATATATATATATATTCTAAGTAAAAAAATTTACACAGAATAATCTCAGCTTTTCTCTGGTTATAGTGACAGCCTGGCAGTGTTTCCCTACAGACTATATTTAAACACACTTTGAGGATGAGTTATACTTGAATATTAAACCTTACACATGAATTTTTTTGGAGCTAGTAAGCACCTGGTATCACAAAATCCTTCTGCCTAGAGGGATGCTCAGAAGATACAAGACTTTATCTCTCAACAGGAATTCAAGCTGACAGCAATTCCCCCACAGATGAACACATAGCCATTAAATGGGTGTCAAAGGTTTTTGACACTGATATGGACTGAAACAACTGTAGACTCTAGAGGGGAAAAAGATGTACAGCAGTGGGCAAAGGGTTGAGGAAATCAGGAGGGTGGGTATATATTTAATATATACATTGACCCTCTACATTCATATAAAAGTATAATAGAGTATAACAGATGTATAAAAAAAGAAAGCAAATTCCCCTTGACAAATAACAAAACAGCACATATTAATTTGGGGTAAAGCTGTCACTTTAACAATATACATTCATTAATCATGCAATTTTAAAGATCAAAACTGAAGATTTCTTAAATACATACATACATATAAATGCAATATATCCAAGTACAACATAAATATCAGTAGACAGGACTAATCTTAATTTAGTTTGTAAAACCCCTATGACTGCAGTAACTACAACATCCAATAGTTTGACTTACTACCTGCACACACCACTGGTCAATGGACTTACTTTACACACTGCTATACCACATTCTTCCACTGAGTGTCGCTGTGCCTGGACTGTGTTGAAATCTGCAGATAAGAAACATATTCAATATGTATAATAAAAGAAAATGTACTGCTGACTAGTGGCTTTTTTAAGGTCCTTACATTAGAATGCTTTGATGTAATTTAATGTAATCTATTCATTTTTATTATTATTATTGATTTTAAAATGCAATTCTACAACTAAGAATTAGATAGTTTGTTCTCAAAAAGGACATAGAATAATATCCATGTCACTCATCATCTATTATCACTGCCAATATTTAAGAAATGCATTCATTTCATTATTTATAATGGGCTGTACAGAACTATCTGGCCGTTCCACTGATACTTGAGTGTAAAGGAGAAAAACGTGCTACAGTATTTTTAAATAATGTATTCACATATAACAAGCAGAAAGCCGTACTGTAGATCTTCACACTTGGATAATTCATAATTTAAACCATAATAGATGTACTCATCCCCTTAAGTTAAGCTTCCGTTTAGATGATTCCACATAAAGATAAAAAAAAAAAAAAAAATGGCTGCATTTAGCTTTTACGCTACTAAATTTCTTTTTTTATTTTTCTTTACTTCCAAATTTGGGACAGTTGTCTTTTGAATCAGTATATTTACGCTAGTAATTTTTTTTTTTCAATAAATAAAAGCTTTACCATCTTGTGCAGATAGATTGTTTAATAATTTACACATTTCCCATTGCAAACATACCTTGTCTTATCATGCATTCACTAGTACTGTATGCTATTAAATGGTGGCCTCTAGCTTTGCTCTTTGTGTTTCACACTTTGCAACACTGGCACTTGATTAAACAGTTAAATATTTTACATATAACCGTATAAGTACATGCCTTAATGGCAGCTTCGACTGCAGCATCGCATCTGAAACTATGACAGTTTTGTGCTACTTCTACCCACTTGCATTCTTGGCTTTTGCACTGATGTGTTTGCCTGTTTGTTTTTCATCCCTTATGCATGTGTCTTCATGCTATGTTATGTGGATTATGTATATTTTATGTCTTCATGCTGTATATAAATCTGATTAACTTAGAATCTACACCTACTATTAATAAAACCTGTTCCACATACATGCCAGACACCGAACGTTCTCCGTTATGTAATATTTTTATTTGGATTGTGCTCCATTTGCCACTCCTGATCCTCCTTGTTCATCACAAGGCTGTAAGCTTTGACAAAAAGATCAATCAGCGCTAATGAAACCTGGGAGATAGTGCAGCAAAGCGACAAAGCCAAAGATGCGCTGGTTAGGTGAGAACTAAGATAGGGGGTGTAGGGTTGTAAAAAAGATTACCAGAGTCAAAGGCGCAGAAAGGGATTAAGAAAAATCACACTTCCTACTCAGCTTCAATCCATGCAAGGAAGAACTAATTCGGTTTTCCTCAGCCATAACCTCTGAAAAGATCATTATTTCACCTGAAGACCGTGGTATAGTGACACACACACACTATTGACCGTGGGGGGCGGAAGACAAATCAGGCTTTAAGTCCTCTTATGTGGAAGTATTCTGACCAATAATACTACCATTTGGTCCAAAATGTTTTAGCAGAAACAACAAATTAATTATTCACATCACATACTACCCCTTTACGCTCTATTCTGTTCGTATAGATTTCAATTTACATGCTGCATGAGATGCATATTTATTTTTCCAGTCCGCAGGAAGAGTACCAAATATAGAACATTCCCTCAGTGAACACAGAAGATACAGATCATTTTATTTCATATGGAAATGTCTGCATTGATGAATAATAAATCCTTCTCAGAACATATGTGGCATATAACCATAGTGCCATTAGTAACTGTAACATATCATTTATTAAAAGGCCATCGAGGAGGCATTACGATGTGTTATTGTGATCTACTAACTGGATTCAAACAAGTGCACTAATAGTAACAATGAGTGGGACAACAACCTTTATTAATATGTGACATGTGATTAATGCCAAGTACGACCACCTGAATGGATTTTCTACATGATGAACACCGGAGGCAGAAAGGTAGAGGGGCTAAGCTTTGATCAATGCTGGTGTAACCTCAGGAGGGGAAATAATTACACATGACCTGGATCTCAACAGCCAGGAGCTGCTATGGAATTATCAATATACAGGAGTAGTGGTACCCAAGGACTGGAGTTTTTATACTGTAGTTAAGATCATCATCATTCCATGTGCACTGCTGAGATTAGCGCCTCCACCTTGGGAACAAGTTTGAGCATGGCTGAAAATTCATATCCCTCAGCCAAATCCCAAGCTTCTCATTATTGTAGCCTCAATCCTTGATGTTCCATAATCCGTTGTCATTGGCTCCTCATGTGGTCAAGGCAGGGGGAAAAGAAGACGTATCTCGTAGCGATCTGACTGTGCATGCCCCTCCAACTCAGCAGGGGGTTACATGCAGGAACAAAGAGCACTGCAGTGATAAATCTCCTCCAAAACTCCAGTGTAAAACGTGGATGAAGACATCTCATAGCAACATCGTAGCTGCCCGCGCCTCTCCTCCCCCACTTATCATCATCTCACTATCATTCTCTGTCTTGTGCTCACTCTCATTACTCCTCCTCTCTACAGTCTACAGTCAATTTTTGCCTTTGCCATTCAGATAACATCTCAATATCAAGTGTCTACGCGTCGTCTCTGTCTTTATGTCCTCTCCTGAGAGCACACTAGTCCAGCATTGATCACACACTTCCCTGTATATCCCAGCAGCCATTACCAAGCAGAATGTATGGAGAATAAATGAACCCACGCAACTTAACACCAAGACTGAGTTACACCTTATCATCATACTGGTGCAGAGGTTAATTTGGTCAAAGGCATCACTGGCTGCATGTACTGGATTTGATGTGAAAATCAAGATATTTCTAAATACTCTCCTGAGCTAAAAAGTAAAATACCCTTATAACCTTACCCTAACTGCAATTCCCTTATACTTTGCTCCTCATATATTTTCCCCTCCCCTTGTGCACTTTGGTATACCCTTTCTGCTGTTTCTTTGTCTTGCCCTGTGTGTGTGTGTGTGTGTGTGTGTGTGTGTGTGTGTGTGTGTGTGTGTGGGTGTGTGTGTGTGTGTGTGTGTGTGTGTGTGTGTGTGTGTGTGTGTGTGTTTTTTTTATTTTATTTTTTTTTTCTAAGATCATTTTCTCTACTTCTACTTTATATATCTCTCTAACCCTTGGGGCATTCTCTTCAACTGCAGTTTTAGTGCAATTGATTATACCATACTCCTCTTCACCATTGCTCTTTCCCTGTCTCTGCCCCCAGCATACATCAACCACACACACAGATACACATCTCTCTTTTTCTACTTCTCACTGTACCACTGTACTTGACTTTTTCTGAGCTTATCTTCCTACCTTTGCAGCAGAGTGAAACAAGCCATGTGGTAGATGCACACACACACACAAACACACACACTGAATAGTCTAGTGCAAATGGGCAATAACACATATACTCTCATAATAGGCAAATCCTGAGAGACAAGAGGTCCAATCTGTGTTTGGAAGTGAGAGGAGAGGAGTATTCAAGAGAGCGCACACACAAATTTCCATCCTTTCCATCTCTTCTCTCACCCACTCTGAGTCTGCCTTCCTCTCTCTCTCTCTCTCTCTCTCTCCCTCTGTTTCTCTCTCTCTCTCTCTCCCTCTTTTTCTCTCTCTCGCTCTCTCTCTCCTCCTCTCCCTCAGACACACATACACACACACGTGCAAAGGCAGACCCCCCTCTCACACAGGAGTAGATAGAGAGCGGTGAAGAGCAGAAGGAGCTGGGTGGCAAAGGAGAGAGAGACGAGGGCTGTTGTTGATTGAACAAAGCCAGGAAAGGAGTGCGCAGTCCTGGGGAGAAGAGCAGCTGTGAAATGCCTCGGAGGGAGCCTGCCAGCTACTCCTGCAGAGACCTGAAGGTAAGCCTTGTGCACCGCTGATGAAGAGAAGCAAGGGAAAGAGACAGAGAGGGGGGGTGGGGGGTGGGAGGGGGAGGCAAAAAGAGGAGAGGGGAGGCTTTAAAGCCACCGATGCATGGTACAAATGTGGATCTACGTCCAAGCTTGCCTCCTCTCAATTTGTCTATGGATGGCAGTACATGCTGTGATTGCATTATGTGTTTCATTACACCACAAATCCCATCTGGAGTGGCTTGCCTGATAAAAAGTGAGAGTGAAGACAGCCAGTGTAGATAGAAACAGATAGACAATGACAGCAGCAGAAGATGTGATGTGGAAACGCAAGACACTTCAGGAACAAGCAAGGGAAAGGAAAGTGGTGATGGCAAAAAAAAAAAAAAAAAAAAAAAGTGCTTCCTTTCTCATGCCATCCTGCTTTATCAGCTTTAGCCTTTTTCATCATATCTTTTCTTCCGTCATCTTATTACTGTTACTACTGCAGGGATCCATAGATCATCACCAAGCACCTCCTTGCCCTCATGGTGAGGACAGGAATCAAACAGGCAATGGATTTCTCTGACGCAAGCATAGAAAAGCCTGTAAACACTCCTGCTGTTTGTGCCTACTCGTGTGCCGTGCTTTAGTTCTCTCAGTGCAATGCAGGAGTTTTACAAGCGCAGCAGCAGGGGCTAACCCACAGCCAATGTGGATCTGTGGGTACTGTAAGTGCATGTGTGTGTGTGTGTGTGTGCGTGGGGGGGAAGGGGGTCTTGTACCAAAGACGCACAGCGCAGCATGTTTCTGCTCTGACACATCTTTATATGTTCAACAAAAGCAGAGGATAAAGCGGCGGCCACAGGGTAGTGATAGCTGTTGGCACTGTGTTCATGAATATTGTAGGCTACACCAAAAGCATTGAGGGAAAATCATTTATATTGATTCCCTTGAAACACTCTCTCTGGGCTGAGGATTAGGGCTGCTTGGTTTAATGTCTGATGTACACTACTATTTCTCCTCCAGCTCCGGTTCATTGCACTCTGCAGGACACACATCTCAAGAGTTGTTGCTGTAAAACTTTGATGACAATGCAGCTGGCTTAGCAGCTACATTAATCGAAGCAGGTTTTCCCAAACCTCCTGTCCTCCGTATTGCGTATTCAGGGAATGTCAAGACAATGTGAAAATGGTGTGTGTTATAATTATTTTAGTAACCTTTCTTTGGCATAACATAAGTACCGACCACAGCAACTACTACGTCTATAAATATGCTACAATATCAGCAGTGTAGTATTTGTAGCAATTTTTATGTAACAAAACCTTCTTACCTGTCATATTTCTGGCGTCTTATATTACTATAATCTCCTATGACCCAACTCACAGCTGGTTGAACTGTGATTGCCTATTTAAACTACGGGTAAGCGCAAATAGAGGAGATGTAATGGTTGTGATGGGTGGCCTTTTGACCTTATTATCAGTGCCATCATTGAAGATGCAACTCAGCACTGTGTACTTCACACTGAGCTCCTGTTCACTTATTATACATGTCTTCATCTCCCTAACAAGTGGCCAAAAGAGGGCAAAGGACATATATAATGCTCAGCAGGCTCTAAGGAGACTCTCAAAAGAGAAGACACTGTGAGTAATTAATTGGATCTGTTTATTTAGTCAAGACTGTGTGTCTCTAGGGGATGTTAGGAAAGCTCAGTTTTTCAAGCAGATCCACATTCTCTAATACCGCAGCGGCGCATTTGTGTCAAGAGCTTAGCCAAGCGTGAAGATTTTTTTAGTATTTAGTGCCCTGGAAAATGTGTGTATGTCAGAATACTGCATAAAAACCCAGTATTTTATAGGACAGCTGATAGGCTTACATACAGATGCCTTATTTATGTAGCATTAGTATATATTATGACTTCATTCGAGTTTGCTTTTTGAAAATTTTTGACTTTTTGTGTCATTTAAATGCATAGCCATGCACTTACACAGTTATATATGAAGTGTATTAATACAGTCCACTCTCTATTTCTGACAAACAGATAAGAAGCATATCATTTTCTACACAATTTAACAAACCTCCAAGGAAAATAATTCTGTATTACTGTTTATGTCTTTATAAATCTGTTAAAGATACAAATTCAAATCCAAACAAAAACTGTTCAAAATGCTTATGGTCATCTCACCATAAATTTATTTTTCCTACCGTTCTGTCAGGCAAGTTAATGCAGCACATGGATCTGCCGCTGTAACCTACAGTGAATGCAGCACAGCAAACCTTCACCTCTCTTTGGCAGACAGATGAGTGTTTTTAGAGATCATATCTTTGCTCTCTAATTGTCTGTTTGCACAGCACACCTATACCAACAACATGAAAGCAAAGATACATGTGCACAAACATCTCACGCTGGATAAGAACAGGAAATACAATTTGATGCTTCATGGGTGTTTGATGTAGCTGGAGCTGGATGATGTCTGCATAAATCTAACAGGCAAATGAGTGAAAACAACAGATTCAGGTCACTCTGCCCTTAATGGTGTGGACTAACACATTATTTATACTCTTGGGCCTCTTTTTTTCCCAAGGAATAACATTTATGCAGCTTGATTATATGATTACCCAAGGAAAGACTATTTGTTGCAATATCCTACAGATTATATTTTGACAATTGAAAAGGTTTTCTCCCATAAATCCCATGTCCAGGTTAACTGACTTTCACTGAATACAGGAGAATCTTCATAATGGCCAGCGTTCTTATCTGACAGCAGCAGCTTAGGTGAAATGAAAGTTTTACAGGGTCCCCTGCTCCTGGCTTAGCCAGTAGGGCTCAACCAGCCTTCATCTGAAGTTGTTTTAATAAAGGAGAATCCTTTATACTATGAGAACTCCTTTGTTCAGAATGGTAAGCGACAGCAGGGACGTCCTGCATTCATACACTATTGTTCATGCAGTAGATTACACCACTCGCTGTGTTAATTTGCTCAGGCTCTTATATTATCCAGTAACAGAACCTAAGAATAATGGACACTTTAATTGCATGCATTATTTCCAAATACTACAAATTAAATTTCCCTTATACTGATGCAGGAACATATAGACAAAACTGAAGAAAAATCTACCCTCAAATACAAAATAAATATAAAACAGACATGCTTCATTTTAACTATTTGAAAATGAAACACCAAAACCAATACTGTTTATCACTGCAGTACCATTAAGCTGTAGGAGGAGACCATGGTAATGTCACCTTTCCAGCCTCTACCTGCATGTGCAAGGACTTTTTCAGGTTTTACGTAAGCACATGTGATCATCCATCACCCAGAGGAATCATTTCATTGTGCATGTGCAGCTCATTAACATGGATGAAAAATTAGATCCTGTATAGTTACTAGGGACGGTTTTTTTTTTGTTTCTTTAAATGCTTTATATTAATAATGCTTTTTCTACATGATATCACCCATTGAAGCAGCGGAGGTTACAGCTCATCACACAAGGATATATAGTATTGTTAAAAAGTGCAGAGAGGCACAAGATTTTCATTGTTATTTCATTGTTTTATGAAAGTCATCTGAGAATTTCTACCAAAAAAAAACTGAACTCAGAATCACATTTTATTCTGACCTGGTATGTGCTGACTATAGGGAAGGAGGCTCCTCAAAGGGACAGGCACGGGGACACAGTCAACCATGTCAGGAATTCCAATCAAAACCATTTGACCTTTGGCTCCTCCAGCATTCACCGTGCACTGACCGGCTCTGCAGCCCCGCCCCTCCCCACTCACAGCCTCTCTTCCTGTCATCCTACCATCCACCCATCCTCCCCTGCCCTCTACACTGGGGTGAAGCTGAGGGGTAATGAATCACAACCAGTATAGTAAAAATCAAATTTACAGATTACATTTGATGCAGACAAATTATATTAGTGGCTTGAATTTTAATTTTTTTGTTTCTCCAGCTCTATTGTAAAATAATACTGCATATACAGCATGTTGTGCTACTCGCATTATTAATCCACATATACTCTCATCTTATTCCAATGGTCATATGCTTAGCCTTTGTTCTTTATGGCTAACATGGAGTAGTGACATAGAGAATCTAGGATCAAAGCCGTAAATCACAGTGAAAGCCTGACAGAAAAGCTTGATAGGAAAAAGAAACAGGGTATGGAGAAGCATGCCCACCCAACGTACCGTATCTTACATCTCTCCCTCCCTCCCTCTGTGTCTCTGTATCATGCCTCTCATGTTTTAGGCTAACATGGTTGAAGAGGGTGCTATTTGGCCCTGGTAGGTGTTGGGTTTTAATCCCATCCAAGCTCCACTCAGCAGCAACATGAAGTCAACTATCACGACTCAAAAGCGATCTGAAACGGGCACCAACGTTGGCTATTCTTGGCTTGTGTAACTGCACTTTTTTTTTTTTTTTTTCTAAGGGTGTGTGCGAAATGTACTGCAAGAAGGACGTTAAATGAGAGCAACAGAGAAGTACGGAGTGTGTGTTAGAGAGAGAGAGAGAGTTGGATGTATCATTAGGGAATGTGTGAGTGTGAATCAAATGTCTTGGTGCTGCAGTGTCACTCCAGAGAAGGTTATCCATGAGAAGGACATAACTGGATACACTCAGCTCTCTATCGGCCATAATGGGAAAAGGGGTGGGAGGGTTGGTATGAAGTTTGTGTGTGTGTATGTGAGTGTGCTGGGCCTGGAGCCAAACGCGCTGGGGACGTTTTTAGTCATTTGACCCCCCCGACCTCAAAGTGTCATAAGTGAGCAGCGATAGAGATGAATCCATGTTATTTTATGGGCCAGCCTTTGCCTTGGACATAATCATGACATGTCCAGTAACCACAGCTCTTCGCTTTCACTTAAGGGTAGGAGTGAGAGAAGGCAGAGAGTCAAGGAGAAAGTCCTAGCGCTGCCATGGCGAAGAAACACAGATTTTACAGATGAGCTGAAATGGCCCCCACAACTGTTGGTTTCTGTAAATGACTATCATGCCTATTTTAATAGTTAAAAGATAAGCTCTGTTTGAATTTTTCTTTTTCTTTTCCACTTTCTCTTGCATTTTTTTTCTTGTGTCAGCACAGTTTGCAGCAGTTGATGAAGTGACAGAAAACTGCAAGCTATGACCTGAAAATCTATGGATGAGTGCCCACTAATAGTCAAATTTGTATTGTAAACTAGAGGATACAGCTGAGTTTGCAACATCTCACTGCCATTTGCAACCTTGTCAAGCTCAGCAGCAGAGTTTCAACAAAACAGAGGGACTATACAATGTAAGAACTATTCCCAGGTGAATGCTTCATCCACTGAAAGGTTACTGATGTGCATGTTAGATATAATATGACAGAACGTGTGGATTTACCCTTCCAGAAAAGCTAAGAATTTGAGGTTATAAGGCTTGTACCTAACAAGACAAGAAGCATTCTCAGCATGTCTGTGCAAAATAAGTGCATCACAGCAAATCTTAAGCAGGAAAGTATTCCTCAACACACTAGGAAAACCCAAATTGATTACCTCAAGATAATGGGAAATAAAAGTGCAGTTCAAAGAATGGGCCATTTTACAACTAACCAATTATGTTGATCAAGTGAGAATTATAATTCAGGTAATTGATCTGTTGTAGGGGGCCTTAATGGAGAAGGGATTAATTTTAATGAAAACCTTGTCTTTGCTCATCTCCAAGGAAACTTTTTGCCTTTTGCAGCTGCTCACAAAGCTGACAACACGAATTTCGAAAGTTCTGAAGACGTAAATCTCAAAACCTGTTCTCATCAGAACAATATGAACCCTTTAGGGAAAAATTATAGAGCTTGCTTAGAAGGTTAGGAGGAAAAACAGACACATTTAGTAGTGATGTGTACAGATTATTGTTTACAGCCTGCAGCTTCAGCAAATACAGAAAATATATGTACTTTAGATATCCCTGAGGAAGCAGGTTCCCCAGTTTACTAGCACTCTTTTCCTCTAAGCACAACAGATGAGTGCTCTTGTTATCAGGACACAAACACAATTCAGCCAGAGCATTCTGTCACTCTCACAGTAACAAGATAAATGCTTGTTACCCTCTTAAAGCGCCTAGATAAAACACCCCAGCTGGGATCCATGTTCGAACACCTCTCATTTAAGCTCGTTGAGTCTGTTGATGAGAACACACACTGCAATCACGGTCTGGCTGAAAATACGCAAAGGTCTAGAGTTCACAAACATCCAGGTAGTCTTGTTTAATTCATAAGGACCTAAAAATGAGTCACAAAGCAAGACCTTACAACCTTTGTAATGTATTCAGTGAGGCTTTTCAGAGGCTTTGTGTGTGTCTCGTACCTCAGCTGTCCGTCTGTCTGTCGTTTTCCCTGCTCAGATGCCTGTCACGTCACTCTGCCCTTTGCTTTAGACCATCAATGTCAACACCACATTCCTATGTGGCTCTGATTTCTGACGTGGTTCCCTCACTTCTCCATGATTGCCTATGAATTTCTCCCCTCACTTTGCTGCAATCAAATAGAGCAACATCAAAGACAGATGACGAAGAAATGTCAGATGTAGTTAAGGTCAGGAACTGGTAGCAAAAGTAATTTACCCATGTTCTTTTGCTGGGTCAGTTACAGGCCCTGTGAACCCTTTGTTCTATTAGTAAATTAAAAGGGGTTGATTTTTAACGACACCCAAGGGTTCTATATATTAATTGGGGAGCTCCAAAGGTATTGTAAGATTTGCACTTTATCTTAGGTTCCCCACACAATCACATCCTCTCTTCCTCCTGTAACTATAGCTATGGCTGTTATTAAACCCCGCATCACAAAGAGACTTGAAATTGTTCCTTTTCTACTTCTCCTGTCACTTTGAACCTCACATAAAAATGTTTAAAAATACCTTGTTTTGTCATAAATCTTTGCAGTTGAGAAATACTCTTTAAAACCACATCACACATATTGTTAAATGTCACATCATGTAGTCACTAGAGTGGAGCTAAAAACAACCACAAAGGCTATAACACAACCTGTGCCAACTTTAGATTGAATGTAAATCAACAGAGGCTATAGGATTTTGGCACAAGAAAATAAAACAATATATCTGTTATTTTTCAATAGAATATCAGCTGTTCATGCTAGTAATAACATCATCAGATCTGAAGGATGAAGATGGTGGAGCAGTGTGTTTGTATAAAAGGGGTTGTATGTCTGGATTTGTCTTTGCATATGTATTTCTGCATGTGGGCACATGTAGCCACAGCAACTGTCAATGCTGGCAATGATGAGCCTGCTCTTTGGGAGGATGATGCTGTTAAAAATGCTGCAGCTGAGGCTGCTTCATTGTACACGCAAATTAGGCAACAGCATGCTTCGGATCTCCTACCATGTAATGTTATCAGCCATTCAGCTGTGCCAGCAAGGGACATGTTATGCAAAATAGATTTTTTAACCATTTAAAGGATGTTTGAAAGACTCAGCTCACTGCAAAGTTAAAAAAAAAACAAAACACATTTGTAGAATGGGGTGTCTGTGAATAGTACAGTCATTTAGCTGTTACAATATCATTATTATTATTATTATTATTATTATTATTATTATTTTAAATCACTACAGCTTTATATGTAAACTAAGTAATCATTAAAGTGAAAGGGTTAGGTATTGGCCAATAATGAATGAACAAATTAAAAGTGACTGAAAGCATGAGGCAGGACTTCCCTAACACAGAAACCACAATATCCCACAAACCCACATTTGTTTGATAGATGGCAACAAAACATCCACCTACAGTCCTTAAATTTCTACAACAAACCCATCCAAGGACTGAATCACAGGTCTTGTAGATTTTTTTTTCCCTCTATTTTTAAATGAATTTAGATTAAGCCTCAGAAATGGCCTATGTGCGTGTGCAGGGATTTAGTAAAAAAAAACACCTTTACAAACATAATACACAAAAAATTACAACTAGTACAATCAGAAGTATCTTACTCTATCGACAATTTGACCTTTTAAAACTCATAGTTCAAATTGCCTGTGTGCATTTCTATGGGTTCTAATTACACCATCTGGTAGATATTGACATATTGACAAATTGAAGCAATTTAAATGGCTTGTAGAAAACAAAGTGCCTAGGGAGTAGGACCATACATCACAACACACCATTGTTAGTGTAGACATGGATGTACCTATAGCTGTTGGTTGAAAGGTTGAAAGGCTTAGTGGATAAAGCATGGTGTTCCTGCTTTGAGGCGCTATAGCCTTGTCCTCTTATATTCAATTCTGGATGATTTGGAGAGAAGGTCATTCTACTGCTGCTGCTGCTGCTGCTGCTGCTGCTGCTGCTGCTAAAATTCCATCTAAATACATGCACATATATAAAAGCAGTCATGTTTTAAGTATACCTGACTTAATGCTATTGTATTTTATTATGTCTTATAGGTGTTGAACTGCAGTTGAGGATGGCAGGAGATTCCAGAGTCCTCATGGACCACAACATGGAGATAGGAGTCACACCTGCACAGGTAAACTCAACAACCTGATGTTGTACTGTTACTACAGTTACCATAAAGTCAGAGGAAAACAGAGGATTATATGAGACAAAGGCAGTGTGGTGGTGGGAAAGAAAATAAATAAAAAGAAAGCTGAGAATATTGAAGACGATAAAGTCTGGTACAGTGCAGATATACTGTATAGGTACCTTATAAATTAAATAAGTAGAAGAGTTTATTGAATTGTAAACAAATCTGTTTATCTTGTGCAGAAAGGTTTAGTTTACTTGGCAGTGGGGAGAAAAATAAACGGCGAACTTACACACTCCCAGTAAAGGGTATGTTTAGAGTTAGAATTAATGGATATCTGTCCATTTTTCTGAGCTTATCAAAACTTAGAGTGTTTTTGCAGGTGCAACCAAGATCTCATTGAAAGTATGAACCCCCCACTTACTGCCACACAGGGGTAACTAATGAATTTGTTTATGGTCTATCACCCCAGGGACTGTATTGACTACGAAGGCCAAAGAATGGGCAACACTGGCTGTGACAGCTTCATCTATCACTCAATTAGCCCCAGTCAAATGTGTGGAAATGAATGGCCTACTTTGGTAGTCATTCAGTTAAAACTGCATAATAGGGATTAACAACAATTCAGAAATAGTACAGTGTACACAAAGTGATCTTGTCAGTAAATATTAGGAGTCTAAAGAGGGTTGGCTGACTGTGTCCTGGGACTAAATTGGAACCAATACCCGTGAGCTCTGTAGGTAATAAGGGAGTCAATTCCTCAGCTGGTGAATGCACTGTCATCAAGCCACTAATTGTGACGCCAATCAATAAGCATTGTCTTTCAATTCCTCTTTGTTAAAATGGTCCTTAAAAGGGATCACTTCAAATCGATATCTGAAAATTCAATACATGCAGCTATGATCAACTGTGCATGTACAAATGGCTTCAGCAAACACTGTCTGATGTCTCAATGAAGCTCAGTGGCCTAGAGTAAACCAGTCTGACATATTTTTTGTTATCAAGGCTACACAATCCTGGCCACTACAAGGACATTGTGTTACCTTAGATTATATCCAGCTCTGAGCTGAATTGTGAGAATGATTGTCTTGGTGATAGAGCAAAAGATGAGTGAGCGCAGGCAATGGGATGTAACTTTCTTGGTGATGTTACCATGACCCTGAAGAGATAGATCACAGGTGTCAGATTAGCGGAACAATTCAGAGGGCATATAGGCTGTTTTCTTGACTCAACACAATGTGTTTCAATTATCAAGTAAGATTGGAAAGTGTCAGTCTGCTGCCAACGTGTCCTTGATCTCCTTCAAAGGTACCTTACAACTGTCCTTTCGTCTGAGTGTATCTGTCCGAGAAAAGAGGCTGAGCAACTCCGGTCCTTTTTTGTGTGGTCAAAGGCTCTTCTACAGACCCTTATTGGAAAGCAACATGTTACTGCCAAGGCAAACGCTTATCTTTTTATGCATTCAATAGGGTCTATTGTGGAAGGATCGAAGATGAGTTTCTGTTCCTATCCAGATTTGCCAATGTGCCATAGGGTGTAAAGGGAGGGAACACAGGGGACAGGGAGGGAGGCAGGGCACAGCTGTGGAGCCAGATCGCCTCGCTGGAGCTGGGCCAACACTGACAAAGGCCTAGCCGTCCTTGTGTTCTAGTTGTGTCCTTACTCTCCTTTTCTTTAACACACATAGAGACACCTACGATGTCATTATGGAGCACAGCGCAGTGATTGTATAACAGCTCTTTGTTTTATTTACATTTGAATTATATGTGTCTTCCCTTTCAGCGGAATTCAACAGTGTAAAAACTGAAAAAAATTATTTTTAAATAACTAAAAACAATATTAGCAAAAGGGATGATTAACACTTACATACTCTTAATACACTTAAAAATCAATGTGCCTTGAAATATGTAAATACAGTACATTAACTCTAAATACACTTACTTACACATACTTTCCACAGATTTTTAAATTACAAGTGTTTCTTTTAATAGTATAATACAGAAGTTCTTTGCAGTAAGTTTTGTGCAAGTTTCTTTGGAGTATATACTAACCTTAATGTTGATGTAAATCTAGTTACTAACCTGGCAGTTCTGTTTTTGTCTTCTGTGTTCATGTAAC
>JAPTGZ010000006.1:13350052-13365051 GCA_029814645.1 Fowleria isostigma
TCTTGGTCCTATTCATGCTTGGTACAACTAAAGCACATTTGTTTTGATAATGATAACAACAAAAGTAGCTCATAAGAGTTTAATTTAAGAGCTGATATCAAGCCATTTCCCATGGTTTTCTTGATAACCAAAATCACATAAGTTCTTACATCAATAGCTGTGGTATTGTACTGACAAATACTGTTTTTATGCATTCCATGTTTTCTTCCCTGTTTTAGTCACATGATACACACAGGAGTTAGATCTTAATTGTATAACCATTGTTTTTGTTGAGTTTTGATGGTCTAATATTTTTTTTCTGCGACTGTATGTGCCAATGATTCTAATTCTACAATACTCACAAAATAATATTCCCCTGATTTGACAGGAAGCATAAGAAGCTAGGAGAGTGATAATATATAGGCCTCTCAATATATTAATTTTGTCTCAAAAAACCTACCAATAAATATGTATTGGTCTACATCAGGCATGTGATAGTCTCATTCATTCAGTCCAGCAGAGAAAGATAAACCAGAAATGCTTAGTCACATATTTTCCATATCACAAGTCAGTTGTGAGATTTCACATCATCATCATCGAGTCGAGTCGAGTTGAGTGGAGCACTGGAAATTGCTCACCAGCAGAGATGGAGAACATTTGCTTGAAACCTATTCATTTAAACACTTAAGACAATTAAACCTGTTAAAATTCCTTGCAGTCAGTTACATTGACTTGCACAGTGTCACACCAGAGTACATTTTTCAGCTACATCTAATATTGATTTTAATTTGAAGATAGCAAAACATTCCTCTAATTGCCTATAAAAGCATCAACTTCTATTTTATGTTCAAAATAACTGATGAAAATAGATCACAGACGTCAACAGCCTATAAATAAACCATAAATCAAACATCTTTTTTGTACTTAGAACATTATTTTTATTTACATCTATGTGCGTATAATAAGTGTAGATAGTTTCACTCATTTAAATCTCAGCACAGCAATGTACATAATATATATTATTTTTTAAAGGTAATTCTATTCATTCAAATGCATTATCCTTTCTTGTAAGTTTGTCTTTCATCACAACTTCCATCTTTTGTTAAAATAATATGCGCTTTGAAAAACTATGTTGAAATGCTGATGGAGAATATATTCACTGTGTTCATCTTGGTGCTAATTAGCTCAGTTTATGCCATGATTAGAAAATGTGTCACCAGCCCTCGGTTTTAGAAGTGGTAAGGAATTCATTAGATATGATAGAATCACTTGTGGTCGTCTAGGAAGCCAGGCTGAATTTTCTGGCAGCACAGATGTAGATGTCACGTCCCTGGCCTTTAGATGATGCACTGCCAACATGCTTTTTTTTTTTTTTTTTTTTTAATATATTTTTATTCACACTCATTTTTAAACCAAAAGTACTGCTTTTGTTTCATGAGGTTTTATAATTAAATAAAAATTAATTTGTAGTTTAATATAATGTAATTTTGTGTGTGTCATTATTGCTAACAAAAAGCCTTGTTTTATTTTATTTTTTTTAATTTCTGAGGTGAGGCTGAAGATAAAGCGGCTTTTAGGCTGTTTTGTTCTTTGGTTTTCTTTGCAGTGAATTATTTATATATAAAATAAGACCCACTTTGTGCCGCTTCCCAGAATCTAGAAAGCATCTTCCATCAATGTTGTTGCAGTATAAACTAGATTGCCTGCACCCTTGCCTTTTGTATTATGGACAATACATCTAAAATGATACATGTAGGGCTCAAAAGGAAGTCTTATAAATGGTAACTAATAATGATTTGTGTCAGAAAAAAGAGGATACTCTGTTCTATATTGGAGCCAAGAGTTGATACTATAAAATACAGAGCAACCAGTCTCTTAAAATATGAACAAAAAATAACCAGATTTAACAAAAGAATATTTAGAATATACTACATTGACATTTTACACTTTAATTTTTGTTCATTTCAACATTTTTGGATTATTGTTAAAGCATTGATTTCATACTGAGAATGAATACCTGTTTTACTCAAACTGTCGTCACAAAACTCACTAGAGTCACATTTCAGGTGTTGCGTACACACACCGCCTGACATTTTTAAGCTTAGTCAGCACAGGATATGTTTAGTGTTTCCTGCAGGCCATGGGTGGGACACCAACATCATCACAGTGTAAACAAATATTAATAAAACAAAAACACAAAACACTGGAACATGTGAAGTCTTTGTTATACTACAGACCATGTATAATCTGGAAATTAACCATCGTTCTTTATATTTAATTTCCTGAAAGCTATCATTTGTTTTATATCAACTTCCTATCCTTACAGGAGAGGAATCTTAAATAATTCAGGTTATGTGTGACAAAAATAATAATAAAATGTCTACTGACTAAACACAAAATTCTCCCAGCTCAGCTAAGGAACTGAATATGTGAATGCAAACTGTGCAAAGATTTAGTATTTTGCATTTTGGCATTAACGTGACCACCTACAAGCGCACTTCAAGCTCAGCAAAGAAGAGATTGTGAAGCGATGATGGTAACATCTCCCAAGGAGAGGTCTGAGTCACGGCTTACAGGTGGATGCTTGGGTGGAGGTGGGGTTAGTGGAAGGGTTACGTGAAAAGAGCAGCAGCAGAAGCGCGTGACTGCAGCTGTTGGTCCTGCAGTGATACTTTGACATTCTGATTCATCAAAGCCAGTATTGTGAAGGTGAAACTAAAAACACTGACGATGTTTGATTGTTTTTGGGTTTGTTTGTTTTTTTCTTTTTCCATTTTCTTCTACCAGTAAATCACTCACAGTCCTGGAGGTGACACACCCAGGTGGAAACCAACCAAAATATGTGTGACTGATAAATTACAAATTTGCTTTCAGAGAAAATCTCTCTCTCTTACATTAATTATACATAATAAAGATTATATGGGTGGTGTTTTACATCTGAATTAACCCTTTAACGACCCCACCATGAAAAACCTAATGGAATTTTTTTTAGTTTGCTTTTCTTATTCCCTTTTTTTTTTTTTTTACCATACTTATTAATATCAACTCAGAAAGTGTCAAAAATGACTTACTAAGTGAATTCTTTCAACATATTCATGATGTACTACCACTAACTGATTAATATTTGCAGCAATAGATGAACAGAGGTTTTTGATTTTTATCACAACTAATCTATTATTTCATATTGGCTTCATTTTTCTACTCTTACCACCTACTCTTACTTTTTTTTAATATTACACATCTAATTTAAGTGTATTTTGTGGTATCAAATAATATAATTATGTTCAGGAAGGCCTCTTATACTATGATATGATCAAAAAAAGTATTCATATCTTTCATATTTTCACTCAAAACAGTCAAATGTCTTGTGATTGTCATCTTTTTTGGCTCAATTAGGTTCAGATAAGTTAGGCACTCCACTTATTGAAATATAGGGACTCAAAATGTGCTAAACCATATGGTCAAGCAAGCAGTTAAAGGGTTAAAAAGTGCTCTTTGGGTGGTACTAAGCTCAGGAAAAAAATTAATCCATAAAAATCCAATCACCCACGGGTGACCAAAACCACCAACTGGGGCTGCACAATTTTGGCAAAACTTGCAATATGTGTTATGGGTGCACAGCATTATGATCACGATAATGTTGTGGTATTTCTCATTCACCTAAAGCAGTGTTTCTCAAACTTTTTGCAGTTGAGTATCCCCTGAAATATACTTTTTTATCCAAGTACCTCCAACTCTCGCTTCAGCATTTTGATTGAAAAAAATTAGGCAAAATTTGTTCCTGTGCCAAAGGTGCCAAAACTTTGTAAACAAGCAAAATATATTTAAATGTAATATTCATTCATTCCTTTTCTGAACCTGCTTTATCCTCACTAGAGTCATGGGTTAAATGTAATATATTAAAAATAAATGTTTATAGGCAAATTTTGAGTGGGAAAATATAAACTGAAAAGTGCCCTCTGTCATTGATAAGAAAAATAAATCAAATGGTCATAATGAATAAATGAACGTTTCATTAGCAAAAAAAAAGAACTGTCTACTCAAATAAACTCATCTCGAATTATAGAAAATTTTTTAAAATGTTACCAAAGCTTAAACAAGATGATAGATAATGATATAAAAAAAGAAAATATTGAAATGAAAAAAGATCAGAAGTGTCAATTTTATTATATGAATGTAGTTATTGTGGTACTTCAGCATTAATTCTCCCTATTTATTTTGTATTCAGTACATGATGACATATTTGATGTATTTTTTCCAAAATATTTCAAGTAGCCCCTGGGCTTTTTTCAAGTTCCCCTGGGGGTACACATACCCCTGTTTGGTTAAGACTGACCTAAAAAAAAATACTAATTTCATTTATTAAGAAAAATGTTCCTTAACAATGTTAAAATGAGCCATTTGTTTGTATGCTGACTGTTTTGGGTTTTTTTTTAATATAATTTAAGACAAATATTGTACTGCTGTAATCTCTCACACAATTCTGCAGTAGAACCTGGTGATGCTGCTACCATAGACCTACAGACACAAACATAGTCAAATATTTTGTCTTTTTATAAACATATAAAAATTTGTAAATGACAAGGATGTATTTCATAATGACAAAAGTGCCAGAATACCACCATTAAAGTGCTTTAACTAAACAATATCCCATTGCTTGCCTGGTTTTGTAAATACTGCAAAAATAAAATCTTTAAATATAAGTGTTCAGGCCTTTCCCAAAGTTGTGCTCTGAAAATATTTTTGTCTTTTCAACATTAATAACATTTAAAATTGCATTCAACCTGCAGCAGTAGTATTACTTCAGTTTTTTGGCCAGAAAAAACTATCATGTTAGAGTGGTAGAGAAAACCACTCTGGTACCCCATGGAGTGGAAAACAAAAAGGTAATGAAAAAAAAAAATATATATATTGCATATCTTTATGATATGAAAATGGCATACTCTGTTATCATGGTATCAATATTTTTTGTCAATATATTGTACAGCCCTATCCTCTACTGATCTAAACTGTTTATATCTGTTGATCCATTAATCGCATCAATAAATGTAAATAATTGGTGTAAAATACAGTTTGTTATCTTTTCATGGTCATTAGATATGACCTATTTGGGCGTAGAGAGGCTCTGTAATTACTGTGGAAACAGTGTCATCTTCTACAAAATTGATTCACCAGTAGAATCCATGGAGTTTGATCAATGACAGTGGATGAACACACTGGGTTTATGTTCAATTAATGATACATTTTACAGAAAAAGTCACTTTTTCTTTAGTTTTCTCTGTTTTTGATGTAATTACACATAACTTTAATCTCACCCTTTATTAACATTTTCATGATCAGTAAATTAAATACAGGAAAATACTCTATTTATATTGATGAAATGCAAAATTCAGAGGATACTATCATAATAAATGGAGATAAATCATTAAGGGAAGGACAGAGAAAATTTCATTTGGGAACTGACATAAAAGTAGTGCTGATCTTTATGGGTTAGGAGGTTAGCAAGATAACTTGATGTAGGTAGTTCACTTATTACAAGGGTATATGGTCATACAAACCTTTGTTTCCTTAGACACATAACCTGCTCTCAAGTTAAGACTGCAAATAAGAAAACAGAGAAGTAAATAATCTTCATTTGTTCTTCTTTTTGAAGTAATATTGTTTAACAGCACCAGGCGTGGACTGAAAAACTAAGGCTCAAATGATAAGACTAAACATAAATACAAGTGAGCATGGTAAAAGAGAACAGTACTACAACTACTACACATTACTGTAATAAGATATATAAATTATAAAATGCGAAAGAAATGTAAAGCTTTGCACCTCCATGGAGTCAAGTGCTGCGTTTACGTGCTGACAAAGGTTTGTACATTCAATATCCACTTGGTAGCTGAGAACATTACTGAAACAACACGTTATGCTTTCAAAAGACTGAAAAAAGCGACCGAGATTGTCAAACAGAAGATAATATGACTTCAGTTACCTTGTGAATTACAATGACTGGTGCTCAGCATTAGGTGTCTGCAGTGTCTCCATCACACAGCAGCCTGGAGCCGGCTTTTACTGCAAAAAACAGCATAGGTATTTTCTATGACAAAGGAAATGTTTAGGAGCCAGTGCTGCATCAGGGCATTTCATTCCTGCTGATAAAACCGATGAAACATCCATCCTTCACTGTGAACACTTTGGTATTCTTAGCCACAAAATACTCTTAAACACACTGTACTGTTTATGTGCACTGAACATGTTTGATCTAGAATCTAACTAAACAATTTAAAACCAGCATGTCAAACTAAGAACAAACCACCTCAGACACTACAGAGAACCTCTCCTCTCATTAGGAGCAGAACAGTTCTATATTGTCTTTGATGATCTATAGCTGCAGAAATAACAAATATTTCACAAGTTAAATGTGGAAACTAGGCCACTAATTTCCAGAGGGAAAGCTGAAGAAAGGGTGACATCACACGCCATATCAGTTTGGCATCTCGATCTATTTTAGGTCATATATTTGATGTTATTGGTAATGTTATGCATTCACAAGAAAGCACATTATGTAACTTAACAGCTGGGTGAGGAGATTGTTTTATGAAGTGTCAAATGCTTTAAATTTAAAGAGATATTTCACCCCAAAATATACCTTACATACTTAAATTAAAGTCCGTTACACTATTCTTTATGTGTAAATACAGCTGTGGTCATTGTGTGGATACTTCATAGAATTACCAGAGAGAGCTTTGTATGAAAATAAAATGGAAAATAAGACCATGTATACATGGAGCTGGTGACTTAGTATAGAAACAAATATCCCGCCTCCCTACATTTTCAATATTAATATCATACACACCAGATCATTTTCAGTAAAGTTTTCATCTACATAAATCAGGGTTCCTTCAGGTTTCTACAAGTTAAATTTAAGACTACCATATTTTTTGGACTGTAACTTACACTTTTTTTCATAGTTTGGCTGGTCCTGCAACTTATACTCTGGTGTGACTTATATATGTTAAAATATATAATTTCACATGTTCTTAAATAGGATTTTCAGACTGACTGACATGACCAAGGAGTAAACATTATCTAACACCAGAGGGCGCTCTTGGCTTGTGACAGCTACCAGTATCTTCTACACCAGTTTGTTTTTCGGTGGTCTTATTCTTCTTCGTTGGTGTTTTTTTTTTTTTTTTTCCTGCGGACCTCCCCTGGAGGACTATTCACTGTCATCACCAACCCTCCCTCTACAAATGTGCATTTGTTCTCAATGAAGGCAAAAAATAGTGATTGTGCACTGTGGCGCAGCAGAATGGGAAACTTTATCCAGACATTGAAGTTTCAGACATTTGTTTTTTACTTCACATAGAAGGTCACATAACCGGAGCTGCTCTTTAGCTCTGTGGCTAATGTTATAGTAACGCTATGTTAACATCTGCAGACAGCCTCAGTTCTTCGGTTAGTTGTGTGGTAAATGAAGACGCAAAATCACATCCAGCTCCCCCTGCTGAGATTTGTTCCCCACTGACGGATCCTCCCTGCTCCCAGACACATGGGACTGGTTGACACGCCAGAGATCGGGGGACTCAATTAGCTACACAGCTAACCAATAAGCCAAGGCTTATCGGCTGCTACCTGCTAGGATCATAACGCTAACTTTATTTAGTTGGTGAGCGAATGGTGATGCCCTGGTGTTCTACTGAACATCTGAGGAATTATTTTGTACCTGAAGTTTACTTTTACAATGAGAACTTTTATTTGAAATTGCTCTTGGACTGTTGTTGTTGTTCCAAGTCTGTATCAGAGTCCAGAATGAGGTTGTGTTTTTTTGTATCTGTGTCATGAGTCCGTGGCATTTTCATTTACTCATTTGGGGGTGAATAAAGACATCTATCTACCCATCTAAGCCATACAGTTTAAGAGCTAACTGGTTAACAAATCAACAGCCACCTGTCATTGCCCCAGTCCCATTAGCATTAGCACGCTATCATTCCAAGGCTTAAGTATACTGTATGTCTCATCAACACCAGATACAACTAGATTCAACTGACTAAATTCTGTGTCTATATTAGAAAGCAGTCCTGAGGCAGACAAAGAATCTAATAAACTGGACAAACATACACCTACGGGTATGACTTATACCCTGGTGTGACTTTTTTTTTTTTTTAATTCTTCATGATCCATTTTTTTGACTGGTGCATCTTATACTCTGGTGTGCCTTATAGTCCAAAAAATATGGTACAGTACCTAGAACAGAACTTAATGCCCATTTATTTGAAAGCCTATTTCATGGACATACAGGAAAAAGAAAAAAGAATTTAGAAAATGTATTTTATTTTATCCAATGCCTTGATTCAAAGTCATTTCTCACCAAGGGATGTGAAGTTTGCGATCACTGTCCGTAATTTCAATATAAACTGTCGGTTTGGAACAGATGAAACTAAGTCGACTAAAGTTACTTTCTTTGCAGTTTGGACAATCCCCAGACACATTTAAACAGTCAGCAAGTTTATTGCATATAAGTTAAGACCTACCATATCAAATTGACTATGTTTTAAAGATTTTTTTAAGGTATTAAATGTATATTTGTGAAGTCAAGACTTTTAAAGCCCTGATAAATATGCCATAATGTGCTGTCATGAGGTGAGGGTTAGGACAAAGAAAGGTAGAAAACATGATGATGATGCATTTTTTGTCACATACTGTGACATTCAGGTCCTAGAAACTCAATTTCTACACATGCAAGCACAAAAACAATCTCTCCACTTTAGCCATAGTTTTCAAAGCTCATTTTCAGTGATCTAAACCACAGTTTTCATGTGGATGAAAGGCAAAAATGCATGATAAAATATTTTTCCAGATACTCAGCTGTATACATGGCATAATATTCATACAGTTATTTAATGTATGTTTGAGGTTTAATATTGAGACTAGTTAATATATACTTTACGGAGGATGTGCTTGACTGATGCACAATGCTAGCAACCCTTATGTGAGATGAACCTTTACTACCATTTCTCATATACATATATTTAGCTTTTTTTTTTGTGAAATGCGGGATAGCCTTGTTGGGAGCATGACAATGTGCCCTTTTTGCTGTAGACATTAATTTTACATAATGTTTGCCATGCTAATTTAAGCCCACAACACAGAAATTTGCAGCTAGCCCGCTAACTGCTAATGAGATCATCTGTTCCCACTGAATTTAGGACTCATTCCTCATGGTGAAACTGGGGTGTCAAGTTTGTTAATTATGAGTTTCATTGTATACTTCAATGTAGAATTAATACAGTTTTCATCACAGATATGTTCTAGGGGTGAAGAAACAATGTAAATGCTACTTTTAATTGAACAGTCTGTGGCCCTGGTGTTGTGATGCTAGCTAACTGAGAGAGCTTACTCTTTTAGTTAGCCTTTTATTAATTTTGTTGGTTACACTTGTGCTTTTAAACTCTAAACAAACAGATGAATACATTCATTATATAGACCAACAGCAAAAAAAAAAAAGTTGTTTATCCGACACCAGAAAAACAGAACTTTGGCCTTTATCTGACTTGGTTTTCTGCCAATAATGACATTTCCGTTACCAATCAGCTGTGTAAATTGTACATGAATTTTCTAGTGAATAAGACTATCATTACTATTGTTCTTATTATCATGATATAAAAATATAAAAATGATGGGTGCATGGTCCTAGCTTATTTGTGTGTAGTTCTTGCATATTCTATATTCATGAATAATTTACTGATGCTGTCTCTCTTTCTTCCTACACTTTTTTTCCATCTCTGTGTGTTTATCTGTCCAATCTCATTGTGCGCATGTGTCTGTCTCTCATACTTTTTTTGTTTTTTAATATGTTGAACGTTATAACACTGTGTGCGCTTGTGTGCATGTGAACACACCTTACCCATACCTGTAACAGGGATGACCTGTCAGGCACGGAGTTCCTACCTGGACACAGAGGTGCTTTGGGGCTACCGCTTCACCCCCGTTCTCTCCCTGGAAAAGGGCTTCTACGAGGTCGACTACAACAACTTCCACGATGTGTACGAGACCAACACCCCTACCTGCAGCGCCAAGGAGCTAGCTGCTAAGCTTCGGGAGGGGCCCCTATTGCCTCAGCTTTCTCTTCTTAGCCCCGAACCCAAAACGCACACTTTTGACCCCTTAAATCGCCTGTCCAAAGGGGACCCACTAACCCAGGATGAGGACAAAGATGAGAGAGATTCAGTGGGTGACAGAGGAGAAACCAATGGCTCCGCTGCTGCTTTGGAGGAGCCTCCCCTGCTTGATGGACTGCCTGACTGATGGTCGTATCAGCTAAAACGCCAGTATAGACTGGACTGGAGGACAGGACAATATAATGCTTCATTTAGTCAATGGCCAGCTTGTTCCATTGCAGTGCTTGGAGATACGAGACATCTTTCTCCAACACCTGACTCATGCAATACTCCTCTACTAGAGTGTCAATCTAGTATAGATTGTTTTTAGACACGTAAGTATACATACACGGACACACACGTACAATATCTATATATGTACACTTAAAAGTTGGTGGTTCAGATTGTGTTTTTATAATCGCAATGACCACTTTCAGCTATAACAGCTCAAGTTGTATAATGTAAACTTGAGCAGAAACTGGTAGCCATGACAGAGTACCATGGGCTTATTATGGATACACCAATATTCTCATATACAGTGTGTTAATTCAGCTTTATTTGAGCAGCGTAACAGTCTCATAATTCAGCTTAACATCTGACAGCAGCTTGTGCGTGGTAACAACCTTATTATTGATTAATTTTTAAATGTGGGAGATTATTATTTCCTTACTGTATGTGTGTTAATCTATGTCCAAACTCCTTAACTTGGAGGAAATACAACGTCTCGTTTGCAAAGGCAAGAGACGTTGTAGAAAATCCCTCTGAGAGGCAACATGTACTGTCAAAAACAATCTATTTTTGTTTTCTTTGGCTTTTCCACATGGTCGTGCTGTCTTGAATACTCTCATTGTATGTGTCTGATTGTCTCTCCAACACCTTGCCCCAAAAGTAAGCAGCTAGTACCTCATTTTGTACTCATTTTCAGGGTTTAAATGAACATTAACAACTACACATATGTTGTCAATGTTTGTATGTGCTATTTTGGAAAATCCCTGATTGGTTTAAGATTTAATTCCCATTCCCACTATAGCAACTAAAACATTAATTCAATGCCCTTTTCTTGGTACATAAAGCACAATTTCCCAAGAGATGACGACTCCACGCTGACCTAACCGCCCACCTCGCCTCGCTACTGGCTGATGCATGTCAGCCCTAGTTAAAAGTGACATTCAAATGTAGATTCAAATATTTTATATGAAATATTTATTCTCAGCCGCTATTTGAAATGTTCTTGATTTTTTATACACTGTACACATGAATATTTCAAAAATGCTCCACAAGCTAAATGAAATGACCCATGTACTCATTTGTGTTTGTTTTCTTTTTGATTTTGAAATATTTAACATATATTCCACCTGGATATTTTTTCAGTTGCATTATAGACATGTTTACTAACAAAAGAGGAAAATATTCTGTCCACTAACATCTTGCCCATCACTTGTATTAATTTTTGTCAACTTTAAACCATATTTTATTATTTAAGGCATCATTTGCTCAGATTCTATTAATTTATCTTGCACTTTGGCCCCTGGATCTTTTGCTTGACGTAACTTATGACAGTCACATCTGTTTTGGAAGCTGACACTTGGCTGTGGGGGCCATAGCCTACAATACTTTGTGGATTTTATTCAAAGAGACACATGTCAAAGCTTGCATGCATGGATATCCCCAAATACCCTCCCCCTTCATTGCTGAGTAAGTTTAATACAGCTAACAAATACAGGGTATTTTTTAGGCATGCAAATTATGAGATTTCTACACTATATTATGAGTTAATGTAATATTACTGAAATATTATTTGTTGAAAGAAAAAGAGATTCCTGATACTTTAAAATCTCCCACTCCCCAATTCAGTGTTTTTGTTTTTTTGTCTTCTAACAGATGCTTGCCCAATCAATGTGTTTATTTCAGTGTGACATTATAGCATCTTACTATGTATTCCATTTGCTAAATGATACGTTTGTCATTAGAGAGAGATCATCTTTCATTGCTGGAATGTCATCTGTTTTCTGTGTGTTCTCATGGGAATAAACATAATATGGCCGAAAGAACAGCATGTTCCTGTTAAATAATGTGTGCATGCATGAGTGAGTGAATGTGCGTGTTTGTTTGAGTGTGTGTATGTATGAGTGTGTGTGTGTGTGTGCGTGTTACTTTGCACATGCACATAACCTTGCAACTGAGGATTGGAACGTACCTTAATTTAGACCAGCAGATTGTAAAAAGATTAATGATAGGACCATGAACTTTGTTAGCTTAAGTGTGACAAAATGGAAGATTTTTAGTTATCGCTCCGGGTAAAACAAGTGTCTTACATAAACGTTACCTGAAAAGTGGATTAGCCATGCACCAACTTATGAAAACAAGACTTAATTATCAGTGTAGAAAAATCTTGTCTTGCAATAACGCTTTAGGCATAAACTGTTTCATGCATGCTAGGAAAACAAATATGAAGGATAACATCAAGAACATTGTCTGCCCGGTCTGAATTTGCATTCACTAATTAAACACATACAGCTGCAAAGTCCAGATTCATCTCAGCATCATTCTGATCCGTGCCAGCGTCAAACCCCAGTCTGTACACCAAGCCTCTGTAACCTATGGTTTCTTATGGATTAACATGAATGTGACTGCAGGAGCCCACAGGATCTAAACAGCTGTAGTAGTCAGCGATTATATTCACACAGACACAAGCACACACAGAGAAGGCACAATAACAAATAATGGTTGGCAGACTATTTAACCCTTAAAGACCCAGTGCTGTTTTTATGGCACTTCCCAAAAAAAATTTCCTCTATATAATCTTTCATAACTGATTTAACACAATTTATTCTAAAATTATCCTCTGTATTTTGTGTTTTTTCAGTGAACATCGTGTATTTCCCTATATTTAATTTACTGATCATGTAGATGTTCATAAAAGATTAGATTAAAGTTGAAGGTTATTATATCATAAATAGAGGAAACTGAAGAAAAAGTGACTTTGTGACTCAGTAAAATCTATCATTAACTGAACATAACCCCAGTGTGTCCATCCACTGTTCTTTGTTAAACTCTATGGGTTTTACTGGTGAATCAATGTTGTAGAAAACGACAGTGTTTCCACGGTAACTATGGAGCCTCTTAACATTCAAATGGTCATATCTGATGACCATAAAAGGAAGAATAACTGTATTTTACACCAATTATTTACATGCATTGACAGGATTGGTGGATCGACAGAGATTCAACATTTTAGATCAGTAGGTGGTTTTAGTCGGTGGTGGCTGTTTGGGTCTTTATGGGTTAAGAAGACCATCTCAATCAGTGACAGAGAAAGCCACTGCAGAAGTGGCAGTGGTAATCATATTTACCCAGTGCCAACTGATAACACCAGTTAGAAACTGGAACATGATGTTACATTTAGTGGCCAGTGTGTCGTAGAAACTCACTGGATCACAGCAATGTGCTGTCATGGCTATTCTTGTCCAAGCTATTAAATTTGGAAGCTAGATCGTCAGCAAGCTGACAGTCCCTGATTCAGATCTGAATAATGTACGATGATGAATATAATGCATCCAGTGAATGGTGTATTGAAATAGGTACCCATGGCAGGTGCATGAGGGCGAGTGTGTGTGTTTGCTTGTGTGTGCGTGAGGGTGAGTAAAAGAGGGGGAGAGTCATAACAACCTGCAGTGCACAAGTACACAGAATTAAACCTCCAATCACACACAAAAAATGATCCATTTAAGCTTTTGCCAAGTCAGACTTGTCTTTTGTAGAAATAAAAATGATGGAAGGAGAAGAACAAAGAAAGATGACATTGCTGAGGCTGATAAATGGCACCACACCAACTAGCTATTGTTCTGGTCTGGCTTGCTAATAATGCTCCCTTTCCTTTAAATAATACATGCTTATGACGAAAAAGAAAGCACGTACCACAGACCATTATTATTCTACAGTGCAACATTACTACTTTTTACATTTTTCCATGGATTTTCTTGTGATGTTTTAATACCCGGAAAACATTCCTACAATCTAAAACAATCCCCAAAGACAAGAACACAAAATCCTAAGCCCCATTGTCTCCCCTTTAGCAACTGTGACTCCCTGCTGCAATTATATCTTATTAAGTATTCAAATCTCCTCTTACATGGTGTAACTGCGCCCATTCTCTTTTTTTTTTCCACTATTCCCCTACAGCTTGACTTTATTTATCAGTGTCATTTTTTTCTTTTGCAGTTATGAAGCTGGTAATTTAACTATCATCCTGCTTTTGTAATGTACTGGCACACAGCTCCATTTTCAGATGCATAATCATTTGTAGCTCTGTGTCACACACTTGAAGACCTGGTGGTTTTTCTGGGAATTTCCGCTAGAGTGGAGGCTGTAAGTTCCAGCAGTCCAGCAGTGAACATGTTACAAAAACCTTATGTAATGCAGCTTCACAGAACCAAATGAACCAACCACAGCAAGGTCTGAAGTGACGCGTCTGAGTCTGTTGGTTGTTCACTGTAAAAAGTGAGGCTGCCTTTATTATGCTGGGAGGAAAATGGACTGCACATAACCTCAGCTGTAAGTTTCTTTGGCACATGTAGATGCATAAAGCCAAATAAGGACAGCATCCAGCAGTGACAGGCAATGTGTCTTCAGTGATGATTCAGTGACCTGACTAAATATTTGCCATCTTTTAATACTAATACTACATAAAAAAAATACAATATAGTATTGGGACACGTTGAATTCAGGTGTTTCTTTTCTAATAGGCGTCTGGGATACAACACAATAATGACAAGTGTCATAATATAGTTTTATCTCATCTCATCTCATCTTCTTCCGCTTATCCGGAACCGGGTCGCGGAGGCAACAGTCTAAGCAGGGATGCCCAGA
>JAPTGZ010000006.1:13374229-13389640 GCA_029814645.1 Fowleria isostigma
ATTGTACTCAGAGAAATGTTCATCAGAATTCTTGACCTTATATGGTCAAATGTTGTGATGTGATAAATGAAGAAGGAGTTAAACAGGTTGTAGAAATCCACTTGATTTTTGCCAAAATGAATATAAAGACAGCTCTGCAGCACCTGGAGGGTTCACATTTAAACTTTATGAACTATTAGGGTCCACAAACACACAAATAAATGAACCAAAGACTACTAAAATGGGTTTAGCAAAATATGACCCCTTTAAAAACTCAGGCTGCCTTGGAAAGAATCAATTACTCCTTACTCATTACTGATACTATCTCTTCTATCTATTAAGCTGTTACCTATGTTACCCTGTAATCTATTAGCCTGTTTTAAAATAAATTGCTCTGAATCTATATCTGCATCCTCTTACCTTTTGTTAATTCACCACTTTAATCATTTTAATTGTTGTGTTCCTCAAGGCTGTGTTCTTGGCCCACTGATGTTTTCAACCTAGATGTTTCTTCTCACCCTGCTATGCAAATTGACATCCCCAGAGGCCCACATTTAATATCACTATTATCATCATCATTACCTGCTTTGTTGATCTTAAGTGTTAGCTCTCCCAACACATTTTTAAAACCTAAAGGCAAAATACAGTATACTCTGACAATAATATATAGACTCATAGAATAACATTCCAACTCAGGTATCGCTTCCGACGTCTGCCTTTATTTTCTATTTTCCTCCTCTTATTGACTTAGATGATGTGGGTGGGTTTTGTGCTTTATAACATTACCTCTGTGCAACAACTAGAGAATAGATTTTTTTATTTATCTATTTTCCTGCCTTCTTTTTCTGTAACCCCACTGCCTCTCTGGAGTCTCTGAGTTGCTTGACCACTCTCTATCTGAATAAAGAGGAAGGGCAAAGTTGGAGCCATCTTTTTATGAGAACAAACAACAGAAGTTAGATATTTAACCTTTAATGATTGTTTGAGGTCATAGATATTTGTCCACCCACTCTGCCAAGCTCCCAGACCAAAACAAAACTCTCTGTCTTGGTACTCAAGTGAAAACTCTTATCCAATCGTAGATTTTCCAGCTCAAAAAAATTCAGAAAATCTGATGGATCTACAGGTCACACATGCATTTGTTTCCTCCTATCTTAGTCCTGTCTTAAGTAATGCAGTGCACTTTACTCCGGCGTCTGTCAGATACTCCTTCACCAACTCCAAATGGTGCAGAATGCTGCCTCCTGGATTTCAACTGGCTCTAAGAGATATGAACATATTGCATCGGGTCTTGCCAAATTATACTGGCAGCCTGTTACATGCCGCATTGATTTGAAATAAATTCTTCTTATCATTTTCAAGACATTAAATGGCATTGCTCTGCATTTAATCAAGGACTCATTAAACCCTTATGGGCCTGGGCATTCAGTTAGACTGGTGGATGGGGATCTGCTGGTAAATCCTCATCTTGTGACCAAAAATGAATAAGAATTTGCTTTTTCAACTGTGGAATAGGCTTCCTGTCTGCATCAGACTGGCCATTTTAAAACATCATTACCCCGTCCCCCTGAGGAGAAGGCATGGGGTGTTGATTTTGGTTCAGTTTGATGATATGTTTGTTTGTTAACACTCTAGCAGCAAAACAATTGGTTGAACAGTGACCCAGAACAGACCTGATTACATTTTGGGAAAAGAAGGTCAAAGTTACAAAATTTGTATGATTTTTTTTTCTCCCATTTACTTATACTGAGTGAAAATTCATATGTCTGTAGCTGCAAAACTATTGGTTGAATTCATACCAAATTGGGTTTCTAGATTGCCAGAGACCTAAAATAGATGTGGTTACATTTTGGGAAAAGTAAGTCAAAGTTCCAAATTTTTATGAACTTCTTTAAATCTTTTTTCTCTCACTCATGTTACTTATTGTAGGCAAAATGTCAGATGTCAATAAAAACATCAATTTTGTTTCAATTTACCTCAGACTTGGCACATATATACTGGCAATTGATATTTGGACATCATCACATGCATAGACATGATGACATCAGCTGGATATATGCCAAAATAACCTACAATATGTGCGAGGGGCGGGGTTTGTTGTGACTGACATCACTTGTTTTGTTATTAACATTATTACTTAAAGCTCTTATCTTGCAGTCCTATTTTTCATAGGTTGTTTATTAAACAGATTTGTTCTATCCCTACCATTCCCTTCTTGTCAAGATCTATTTATCTTTTCTCTTTGTTTTTTAATTCTTTCTCTGAACCGCTTTGCCAAGAAAAGTGTTAAACAGACAGAGCTGTGAACTGAAACAAAATGAAATGAATGAAAAATTATGTTAAACAGTCCTTTAAAAAAAGAAACAAGAGCCACTTCCCGATGGCTCAGCAACTGAAGGGATATGTGGGCTCATCAAGTCATGCAGGCCCAACCTTTCACATTTGTTGTATAATGACACCTCATCCCTCATATTTCCTGTCCCTGCACTCCACACCACCTAATCAAGCAAAACTCCCATGATTACAGTCCCATGATGGCTCTTTGGAGATGATGAATGATGTTTGGTGAATCCTTGAGTCCACTGAGGTGCTGTTTAATCGTATTCTGCTGAAATTTTGACAGGCTGTAAATTCAGCTTTTTGTGCCTGTTGTTTTAACTGGTTTTGAGCTCATCTATTTAAAAAATTTGCCTCATAACCACCCTCTGTGAACACAAAGTCAACAACCGAAAAGTAAAATAACAAATCAAATGAGGGGATTGCAAACAAGCAAAGGAAAGAAAAAAGAAGAATGAAGAAAATGCTAAAAACATGTTGAAACGGAACAACACAAATAAGCATTTTGATTTGCTGTCATGTGATTTTCCCAAATGAGGATGTTTTTTTTCTTTTGTTTTTGGCATTTATTTTTACCTTTGTAGAAGTTTGCCACCTATGACAGCCAGCCCTGGCCTTGTCTGTGTTTGTGCTTGTCTCAACATGGCTGTTTGCATATGTGAGTCTCTGCATGTATTTATGTGAGGACTCAGCTGTAAAAGGTCTTTAATTAGGATTGGATGGCTCCTTGTATTTGGCGTATTCTCAGCTATTACCCTGGCAGACCTCCTATGGGACCAGCCCTCCTAACTTAGAAATAGAGAACTGCTTTTCCACTAAGATTTATTCAAGCATTCTGTTTATTTATCAAAGAGCAAAGGCCTCATATTTTCTTCAGTTGTTGTATTTTGTGCATCTGGGACCATCTCATGGCCACTCAACTAGAATTTCTTATTAATCTCCAATCACAGGCAATGTCTTTTAGTTAATTGCTTTAGCCTCGGTGCTCTATCAAGGTGGCATTCAGAACGATGACAAACTAACAATGGCTTCAAATGATTTTGCAATTTACAAAACACTAATGCTCCATCAGACAAATGCCTTCTGACGGCTCCTGTAGAATGTCATTCTTAATCTGCACTTGTCCCCTCTGGGAATACGTGAGGGCACTGTCAGCCATTCACAGTATGACAGAGACATCAGGAAAATGTCATGTGACCTGATGATCTCATGTTAGACCTCGGTGACAACATGACACTGTCGTTTCATGACAGTTGATTGGCTGGCCTTAAAAGGGTGTTAAATACCAAGCTACATTATTGGACATTGGCCAGATTAGTAACGGATATTGCTGCTTTATTCTGTAATCCACTCATTTACACTAGTTCAGCGCTAGTGAGTGTTGCAGCTACTGTGTCTCATTGATGTTTCTTTAACCAATACAGACCTTGTGCTACTTTTGTGGCAGTTCTCAAATTAGTATATTAATTTTGGTTTATTACTTTATTTCAAGCTGATGCACTCAATGAACAGTTAAATACTATTCATATACATCTCATTATGTGTATACAGATATATATGAAAAGTTTGCTGCAAACACTATATATACAGAAATTTACATGAGCAAGCATGCATAGAGCAATACACATAGTGATTATGCATATAGAATTATACAAAGAGAAGAATACATAGTAAATATGAATATGAAATTATATATAAAAATATACATGGAGAATATGCATATATAAATGAGTAGAGAATAGGCATATAGAAATACACATAGAGAAATACACATAGAGAAGTGTTCATAGTAAAATACACGCAAACATGGAAAAATATTCATAGAGTAATATACATTGAGACACTGGTTGCAAAACATCATGAACACACAATATACATAATACATAATTAATAATACATGAATATTTTTTTTCTTTGCTTAATGTTTAAATGATTTATAACCCTTTATTGTAATATTATCTTCTGTATTCTTTTTTCTCAGTGAAAATTTGGTATTTTCCTATATTTAATTCACTGCTCTTTAAAAGTTCAGATTAAAGTTAAAGGTTATTATATCAGAAACAGAGAAAATTGAAGAAAAAGTGAGTTTTTAAGGAAAATATTTCAGTAACCGAATGTAAACCCAGTGTCTACATCCGCTGTCATTGATCCAACTCCATGGGTTTTACTGGTGAATCAATGTTGTAGAAGATGACAGTGTTTCCACATTAACTACGAAGCTTCTGAACGTCCAAATGGGTCATATCTGATCACCATGAAAAGATGAGAAAACTGCATTTTACACCAATTACTTACATGTATTGATATGATTTGCAGATCAACAGATATTAAACAGTTTACATAAGTAAATGTATGGGTCATAGATGGATGTTCGGGTCTATATGGGTTAAACTAAGATATTTGATGTTGCTTCATATAAAGAATAATTGTTAAATTCTGCCGTGCTGTGAGCAGACCAGTCACTTTCCCGCTGGCACAGACAGAATCATCAAATAACTGTCTGCTTCTTCCAGTTGAAAAGGTTGTACTCTCCATCAGCACAGTCTGCCTGCTCAATGTGCCAGCTGTAAATGCTTGTAATTCATGCCCACTTATTGCACTGTTAAGACGTGTGCAGCAAGTACTTCAAGCCCAAGGAACTGAACCAATATTTTTAGACAGTCTTCTAGCTGAACACAAAAATGCACACACCTGTGACAGATGGTCAAAAATGTTCTTTTGGAAATATTACTCTTACTAAGATTGAAGGCTGTACATAATTAAATCTACATGTAGCTCCTGGCTAAGACTTTTAACCACATATTCACTTTAAAATTTCTAGAGTCAGTTGTCTATAAAACAGCTTTACCATTTACTCATGGATCCACTGAAAGGTTACATGTCCATGTTTTCCTTCACTACAGCATGCATTTGGGTGCTTCTATCAAATTGGGTTCACTTTGGCATCTGGCACTTTGCCAGCTTTTTAGACCCAATAATAAAAGAGTAATATAGACATACTTCCCCACAGAATGTCCCCAATGATGACCTCAGTTACATGCAAAAAAATATTATACTCTTGCTCTGAGCCACACTAAATTTAATAAATGTTTGATAAAATATTGGAGCCAAAAATAGGATCAAAATTGGGATAGGAAAACCTACCTAGGTGTCAGTGTACTTTATCTTGAAAACTCGGCTGTAAATCGTCTGTATACCGCTATAAATAAAGATGTTGTGCTAAATGTGTCAATCTTACTGTTTTTTCTAATCCAGACATGTAGGTTTTTCATGAATCTCAGTCTTATTCCAGGTTTTGTGTGTAACCTGTTGTGTCCATTCACATTACACGCAGAACCTGCCCATTTAAACACAAATAAATCATGACTGATTTTGCAACAGCGGTCATTTTTGTGAAACACTTTGATTTGCATATTTTCTTCAATTCCCAAAATGCACCTGTGAGAGAATAATTCCACATAATTTCCATGTCCTTTTTACTGTATTACATACAGATTGTTGAATAAAAAAACGTGTTATATCTGAAAAATAGTTTCTCTTTTATCTCAGTGAATATGGATTTTTCAAATATACCTAGAGTGCTTCCAAACCTGCTTCATAACATTAGTTCTGTTTTTAGGGACCAGTTTCATAGAAGCACCAATTTGTGTATGTATGTGGAGACCAGACATTTAACCTGATTTGTGTGTATTAGGTTTTACAGTTGGCAGATAACAGCAAAGGAATGCAAAAAATATTTTTAAAGAAATTTTTTTTTAAATATGTGTGGTAGAATTTAAATGTTTATTTAGTTTTTAATGTGGGCATTTAGTAAAAGATTTTGCATGTGTTCAGATTGGATATCAAATAACACATGCATCATTGTACACATGTAAATCTTGCTTTTGATTTGCAGATTATGTGATGAACATTTCTGATCATTCTGAGACTGTTTTCTCTCCATAGGGTTGCTCACTCAGCTACAGCAGTCTGCTTCTCCACCATCTGTTACAACAGAGTACAAACCTGCTTTAGCCTCAACCCAGATTCCACTTCAAGATCAACTTCTCATCAAGTTGAGTGACAAACACAGAGAGCTGAACTGATAGGGCAGAAAGTGGGGCTAGCACCACTCTGCCTGGGGGTTAAACTCTTCATATTTATCATAAGCATTGTTCAGCAGACAATTTATGTCATACTTCAATGAATAGAAAGAGAGGTACAGAAACATTTTGTTTATGAGAAAATTGGGCTGCTTTTTCAGAGGGAGGGCAAACTTCTACTCTGTTAAGAAAATTACAAAGAGGATTTTGAAAATGGAAGGGGGGCAATATTTCAGAAGGTGAAGTGCATGAATGCTAACAATCCTAATCTTGTGTTCACTGTGCACAATGATGCACTGACAACCCATTTACTGTCTGTCTTTCTTTCCTTTGTGCTTGCTTAGCAACTGGGTCAATATATAATTGAGGGACTTTTTGAGTTCCCTTTACAGGGTAACACATTTGACAGGTATAGTTGACATTTTTGCTGTTTTCAGGCCTAAAATCAACATAACCATCACACCACATGGCATTTTTATAGACTCCTTTAAATATCATTTAAACAATTGAGTAAAATTGAAACTGAAAGTTATTTATAAAAAATATTGTTGTAACTCTTAACATAGGAGTGTGAGAAATCCACTCTTGACTCACACACTAGTTTATATTAAATAACTCAGAAAAAGGGGAAAGAACATATGTTGGAGTCTGTCCAGTGTTTTCTTCAGGAGGAAATGACATCATGTGAAGCAGGTCATGTGATGTGGAATTAACACACTACCTTCAGAGGTGTTTTTGGAATGGGTAAATGAGTTGAGAGTGATTTCTTGAACGCAAATACAATTTGTTAGTTTCCTTATAAAATTTGGTATATTACCCAAAAAGAAATATCTGTCATGATTATCTCAACTTAATAAAAAAAAACACAAACATTTTTTGAATAAGTTTATTTTATCATTGTTTGGCTAATCAGAGGGTGGTTGTCATTAAATTCAGATGGTTGTTTAGTTAACATTTTAGTATAGCTAGTCATTTATTAATTATTTATTAATCATTTATTAATAAGTGATTGTTTTTGTAATTAAATAATTATGGAATTTTGACAGACATGATCATAATGAACATTAAAAAAACATCAGTCTTTATATTACTCTTAATAAAGATGTATGCAAAATATATCACAAGAACTTCAAAAGTCCCTCAAATATATGTTGACCTAGCTGTGTTTGGGTATATTGTTAAAATAATATTTTAATGATTACTTTAACTATTTTCCAAAGTAATATAAAACTTTAGAATATCCTGAATATCCTCCTCGTGAATGTGCTATGTGCCTTTAGTGCTAGCTCTCATCCATCCTGCTACAGTAGGTTTCTATTGAGTTGGACTGTTGCAACTGAAAATACTAACCTAGCATGACAATATGATTATCTGACCGGCAACCAAGTGCTTCAATTTGTCTACAATTCAGACTTAGTGATTTTTTGACAGCAGCATCGCTTTAACAAAGTCAATTGGCCAAAGAAAATCAGTAGTGGGCCTCCCATTCTTACTCTAATTAATGGATAAACCCGGCTACAGCTGACAGCGGTGCTTTGAAGTAAGGCTCTCAGAATGTAATACGCCCCTCCGGCTGAGTTTTTATTAGCTAATGTTTTCATATAGTGAGCTGAACTGGGGTTAAGGGGCTCCTCTGGCCCGGCCATCGCTGCAGGGAGCTTGACTATAATAACCCTGATTCCATCCTGCTCCTCCTTTCCATCCTAATCTCACGCAACTCATTTGTTGTTTGGTCTTTTCTGTTAAGTCCACACTCTCTTTCTGTCTTCCACATCTGCTCATTTACATTTGCACTCACTCCGACAGCTGTCAATCACCTGCAGACAGATGGCTGGTTATTTTCAGCACAAACAATAATACGAAACATCTGAAAGTGTGCTTCAGTGCCAATAGTTTCCACCAGTTACAGTTGGCTAACCCTGCAATCGAAGGGTGATTATGGGTCCGGCTGATTGAATGACTTAATGAAAAGACAATGCAGAAACAACACTTCATTTCAAGGGTAATTACAAATGTGTTCAATACGCAACAGCCGAAAAAACTAACACTTACCTAATACAGCTATTTACTGCACATATAAAAAATGTTGTCATAAAATAAATGCTATTTAAAAAAGGGCACATTAACAGTATGAAAAAAAAATATATGGCTGTATCCATGTGGCCTTAATCACTTCTCACTGTCAGGTAAGGTATACCTGCCAGATTAGAGTCTACGGAAACATCTCAGTGATTTTTGTTTGCTTTTTCTATTTTTTTTTTTCCAAGCGCTGACTGTGGCAGGGTTGCCAGAATCCTGTAAAAAAAAAAAAAAGAGAACACTAGAGCAACACAGACTGTCAGACACCTGAGGCTGCTGCCAAGTGGAAGAGCAACGGGCCACAGAATGAAATCAATGACAGAGAAAAAGGAATATATGCTTATTTGATGCAAATAACACAGGTCAAAATGATTGTTACTTCAGGCATTCCTCGTTTAATGACTATGGACCTGATACTCCTTTTACTATATTCCATATTATACACTGTAAAAAAAAAAAAATCCATTGTTTTTACAGAAAAAAATAGCAGCTGTGGTTGCCAGCACAATACTGTAAAAAAATATATCAAACCATAAACATATTTACAGACTAACATGTAGATTTAACATTGGATGTCAGTGACATTTATATGTTTAAATTGTTTACTTTTTATCACCATATTTTTCGGACTATAAGTCGCTACTTTTTTCATAGTTTGGCTGGTCCTGCCAATTATACTCCGGTGCGACTTATGTATGTTAAAATATATAATTTCACATGTTCTTAAATGGGATTTTCACACTGACAAACATGACCAAGGAGTAAGCACTGCCTACCACCAGAGGGCGCTCTAGGCTTGTGACAACTACATGTATCTGCTACACGGGTTTTTTTCTTAAGTGGTTTCATTCTTCTTCGTTGGTGGTTTTTTCTGCGGACCTCCTCCGGAGGACTATTCACTGTTGTAACCAACCCTCCCTCTACAAATGTGCATTTATCTTCAATGAAGGCAAAAATAGTGCTTGTGCACTGGGTCGCAGTGGAATGGGAAACTTTATTCGGACATTGAAGTTTCAGACATTTGTTTTAACGTCACATAGGAGGTCATGTAACCGGAGCTGCTCTTTAGTTCTGCAGCTAATGTTATGCTATGCTAACATCTCCACACAGCCTCAGCTCTTTGGTTTGTTGTGCAGTAAACAAAGACGCAAAAACACCTCCAGGTCCCCTGGTGAGATCCGTTCTCCATTGACAGATCGTCCCTGGTCCCAGACGCATGTGACTGGTTGACACGCCAGAGATTGAGGACTCAATTAGCTGCACAGCTAGCTGATAAGCCTTTAGTTGGTGAGTGAATGGTGATGCCCTGGTGTTCTGCTGAACATCTGAGAAACTCTTTTATTCCTGTTGTTTATTTTTAGAATGAGAACTTTATTTGAAATTGCTGTTGGACTGCTGTTGTTGTTCTAAGGGTCTGTATCAGAGTCCAGAATGACATTGTGTTTTTTATATCTGTGTCATGAGTCCATGGCATTTTCATTTACCCATTTGGGGGTGAATAAAGACATCTATCTACCCATCTAAGCCGTACAATTTATGAGCTAACTTGCTAACAAACATCAACAGCCACATGTCACTGCTCCAGCCCCGTTACCATTAGCACACTATCATTCCGGGGCTAAGGTTTACTGTACAAGAATCACACATCTCATCAACACCAGATACACCTAGATTCAACTGACTAAATTCTGTGTCTATAATAAAAACACAGTCCTGAGGCAGACAAAGGAGCTAATAAACTGAACAAACATACACCTACGGGTGCGACTTATACTCCGGTATGACTTATAATCTACGACGGCGTATGAGGGCCACACAAGAAAAAGAAATTGCTTGTCACTACAGGAATAAAGTTGTAATATTACGAGAAAAAAGTGGTAGTATTACAAGAATAAAGTCATAATATTATGAGAATAAAGTAGTTTTAAAAAACTTGTAGTATGACGAGAATAAAGTCGTAATATTACAAGGATAAGGTCGTAGTTTTAAAAAACTTGTATTATTACAAAAATAAAGTTGTAATATTACGAGGATAAAGTTGTGGCTTTAAAAACTCGAAAATAATGTTGTACTTTAATGAGTCGTGATATTTTGAAATTTATTTGATGGTCAGTTTCCTGTTACAGCAAACAACTGAAGCAGCAACTTCACGTCTGTTGAATTCGACCAACCTTATTTTCGTAATAGTATGACTTTATTCTCGTAATATTACGACTTTAGTTTCTTATATTAGGCCTTTATTCTTGTAATATTATGACTTTTTTCTCAAAATGTTACAACTTTTTTCACGTAATATTATGTGTTTTTTAAAACTACAACTATTCTCGTAAATTACGACTTTTTTCGCAAGATATTACGAGTTTTTTAAAACTAGGACTTTATTCTCGTAAGATTACAACTTATTCTCGTAGTGACAAGCAATTTCTTTTTCTTGTGTGGCCCTTATACGCTGTCATAATAATCCAAAAAATATGGTACTTTTTTATTTTTAAAACATATGAGAATAAAAGTCAAAGTCAAAGTATACTTTATTATCCCCAAGGGGCAATTTATTTTGCAGCCAGCAGTTATCATCAACATAAAAACATAAAAACATTAAAACAGCAATCTCCACACACACAAATCAAAACTACAACGAAGGACAGAGTGTCAAGTGCCACTATTCATAAGACCAAAGGACACAGGTATAAATGAGTTCTTCAGTCTGTTTGTTCTACACTTGGGCAGACTGTATCTGCATCCCGATGGCTGTTAGAATAGGCTGTTATTTCAACATTATGGTCTTGCAATTTAAACAGTGCCACATTGTTTTTCAATTTACAGTTTTATTTTCCCAACACAATAGAAATACATCATTTCTACATACAAATCTGGTTTTGTTAACATATTCTTCAAGTAAAAATTGCATCTATATTTAATTTAATCATTTTCAAATAATCAACTTTGCATTGCAGTTTCACATACAATTTTTTATGTTGTTATTTTACAACTTTTTGATGTTAATGCTATGGTCATTTTTTTTTTTTTTTTAACAGTGTAGAGCATTCAACTACATGCTTGAACTGGATTTTTTTTTTCATGTAGCAGATCTGTACTGCACATACTTCTTAGCACAGCCTTATTGTACTCCAAAACCCTGCTTATTCTCCCACCTTCTAGGATTTGTGGGATTTTTTTTTTTGCCTCTAGAGCTGACAAGTCCATACCATTTAGAGGATTACATTATTATGTATACATTAATGTGTAATACAGGGGACAGATTTGCTTTCTTTTAGCTCCAGGGCAGGATCTGTCCCTTTATGCCTCAAAGGTATTATGAGCCTGGCATATGTAGCTAGGGACCACCAGACCTAGTTTTGCCGTTGAGGTAATCAATTTTTAAACTGTAAAAACCATGATAAAATGAATCAGTGCCCGGTGATAGCGGGCCATTTTAGGGCAATACGCATTAAGCATCCTATTACCATGCCTGAATACACAAGGTAAAATCATAAAATGATAAAGATATCTTAAAGGAGGTTGGTCTCGTCTTTCTACTCTCAGATATTGATAAATGACCTGAAAATATCATTAGGCTGTTTAAAATGTTAAAAATCTGAAATTGTGCAAAAGCTGCCAATATGCAGGATTGTACAGGCACTGAATATATTTACACTGTAGATTATTATAACCACTAGAGGGACTGAGATTAACAAAGAAACAACTTTTAGAGTCAAACAAAGTGACAAAGTTAGAAGCACTGTAGTTGTTTTCTCTACTGGACACAGCTCTACATGAAACAAATGGAGTTTGATGATGAAATCACAGTGTTTTGTCAACATGAGTGAGTTTGATTATGAAGTCTATTAAGGTACACTGTAAGAAATGGTACACCATATCTACTCAGTAACTATAAGGCAACACATTACAATTAATATTATTGATTTAATTTCACTATGTTATCGAGTAAATGTTAATTGAATGAAGCCCTTAATAGTTATCCACTTAATATGAGTGCATTCAAATGCAAAAGAATATGGAATTAATTAAAAATACTATATACATTACTAGGAGAGACCTCGGTTCGAACCGCCAACCCTTCACTTATGGGACAAACTGCTCTACCTCCTAGTTATTATTAGCTCTGATATGTTTGTTTTTGGTTGACTTAAGTTCAGACTAAACTGCGATAGTTTGACCTTGTTTGGACAATTACAAACAGATCTTATATCCATGTATTTTCTAAACTGCTTTGTCTTCGTTAGGGACTTGAGGTCAAAACACATCTTTATTCCAGTTTCCAGTTTGTTTGCTTTTTTGTTTTGTTTGTTTTTGTTTTTATGTACATACTGTTACATATAGATTTTCTATTGGGCTAAATTGGAGACCTCAAGTACCAAATTTTGTGCCATCTCGTGTGTAAATCTGTGCTGGTATGACAATAAATTTCCTTGAGTCTTTGAGCTATTAACAACACAAACCATATAGAAAATGCAGTGATTTGTGGTTTTACTGTGGCTGTTTTCTGTTTAAAAGAGAGCTAAGCTAATAGAGCTATCATGTAAACTATGAGCTGACACAGCACATGAAGATTATAAGACAAAGTGTTATTTAGACCAACTATGAAACTAAGCAGCTTTGAGTTTTAGTTTGAAGAAGAAAACCTGACAATGTGTGTAAACAATGAAGTTCATATTTCATTCAGTGAGTGATATGGTCTGTGGATGCATAGCGTGCATTTGCTTGTGGTTTGGGTCATCCTAAGTGTTTTGGTATGTAACTTCCTCCTGCTGTTGAAATACTGTCACATAAAAACTACATATAACCCTTTTAAACCCTAAAGACCCAAACATCCACTGTTGACCAAAACCCACTGACGTAACTGTTTAATAGGTGTTGATCCTGTAATCCCATCAATACACGTAAATAATTAATGAAAAATGCAGTTTGTCATCTTTTCACGGTCATCAGATCTGACCCATTTGGACATGCAGAGGCTCCGTAGTGAACGTGGAAACGCTATCATCTTCTACAACAGGGGTTCCCAAAGTAGGTATGTGTACCCCAAGGGGTAGTTGGAAAATGCCCAGGAGGTACTTGAAATTTTTGGGGGAAAAATACATTAAATAAGTCATCATGTACTTAATATAAAATAATGAGAATTAATGCTGAAATATAAAACACAATAAATACATTTACATAATAAAACTGACACTCCTGACCTCATTTCATTTCAATATTTTTTTAACTTTTTTTTTTATATTACTTTTGTCTGTCATCTTGTTTAGACTTTGGTAACATTTTAAGGACATTTCTATTTTTATATTATTCAAGATGAGTTTATTTAAGTAAGTATTTTTTGTGAATGAAAGGTTCATTTATTAATTCATGACCCTTTAATTTCTTTTAGCAATGAAAAAGGGCGCTTTTCAGTTTACATTTTGCACAAAATTCACTTAAAAAGATTTATTTTTACATATTACAGTGAAATATATGTGTTTTTAAGTTTTGAAAATATAAACAGACACCTTTGGCAAAGAAACAAATTTTGCCTAATTTTTCAATCAAAATTGCTGATGGGAGAGTTGGGAGTACTTGGCTAAAAAAGTATATCTCAGGAGGTACTCCACTGTAAAAAGTTTGAGAACCACTGTTCTGCAACAATGATTCACCAGTAAATTCCATAGAATTTGATAAATGACAGTGGATGGAGACATTTCAGTTAATGATGTATTTTAATGGAAAAAGTTACTTTTCCATCAGTTTTCTGTTTCTGACATAATAACCCTCAACTTTGCTCTAAGCTTTAATGAACATCTACGTTATCGGTGAAACAAATATATGAAAATACATGATTTATACTGAAAAAATGCAAAACACACAGAACTATATTATAATAATAAATGATAATAAATCACTTAAGAAAGGTTAAATATAGAGGAAAAAGTCATTTGGAAGCTGCCACAAAAGTAGTGCTGTGTTAAATTAAGAGAAATAACCCAGATAACTTGGGTAGGAACACTAGTCTTAATGAAATTGCTGCTGAATGACAAGCTTGTCTGAGTGGCTGACACTTATCTCAAGCAAATGGAATTATCCTATGTGTGTGTCTGTGTGCATATGTGTGTGTTTGTGCGCATACGTCGATGTCCATGCTAATTAACTGGGACAGGAACCAAGGGAGAGTGGCTCTCCAGCTGCTCCTCCCCTCCTGTGTACCCCCTGGGTTAACTCACTCCTCTGAGACCAATACCCTCGCATGTACAACGCATGCACACGCACATGGCCATACACACAACTGAGTACAAGTGAGCGAGGGTTTCAGAGGTAAAGAGAAAGGCCACGAGGGCAGAGACAATGGAGAAGAGAGGAAAGAAAAGGCTAAACGGGTGTCTAAAGTGACAATTGCAGCTTCACGCGGACCACTCGACTTGATGTCAGAATCTTATTGAGAAAACAGCCCTCAGGATACCGGTATGTCACTTTGGTGCTGAAAACAAAAGTGTCCAGGACCATAACTGCATATTTATGCTGCATTCCAAAGTGCTGTGAGGTGGGAAGTTTCTGACGTCCAACCAGGTATAATACATTGGAACGCATGTCGAAGCTGCAGGTCCTAGTTGCAAAGTGGGGCCAGATATACCCCCTTTCCCACTGGCCAAAAAACTCATTTAAACCCGCTAACAATCAGCTTTTGGTGGCAGTGGAAAAGGTGCACTGGGCAAGTGACGCAGGTTAAAATCGCCTTCAATCAGCTCGGCTCCGATTGGCGTGCAGTGGGAACGCCAGACCTGGGTCAACCCACTAGTTTATGTGATGATGTAGAGTGTTATGTAATGCATCATAACATTGCGCCAGTCGCGTCTTATATCACACGACACAACAAAGCTCTGCTTGCATTCAAATCAAGACTGGATTGAGAAACATGTCGCAGCATTGGCAAGATAACGAGATT
>JAPTGZ010000006.1:13421603-13432853 GCA_029814645.1 Fowleria isostigma
TATGTTCAGTTAATGAGAGATTTAACTGAAAAAGTCACTTTTTCTTCAGTTTTCTCTGTTTTTGATATAATAATTCTTAATTTTACTCTAAACTTTTATAAACATCTACATGACTAGTAAATTAAATGTTGGAAAATACCTAAATTTTACTGAAAAAACACAAAATACCAAAGATAATGTTCCAATACATGGTGATAAACCACTTATAGACTGTCGAATACGGAGGAAAAATTCATTTGGGAAGTGACACAGATGTCACAGTGGGTCCTTATGGGTTAATTCTATATGTGTATTCCCTGTGTATACTTCTCTATGCAGACTTGCTCATGCTCATGTATACTTTGTGCATATGATGTTTTCATTTTTTGTTAGCAGTCTTTCCATGTATATTTGTGTACACATAATGAGATGTATATGAACAGTATTGAATATTATAAGTGTATATGTAATTACCACTGTACACGGCGTGCATAAACTAGAAATAAACTAATAAACTAAATTAAACTAAAATACTCTCGTAAAAGCAGAAGTACTGTTTCGACTCCTTTACTTAAGTTAAAGTATGACAAAGCACATATACTTTGTTACTTCCCATTTCTGACAACCAGTGATGAAATAGTTTAAGCACAGTGACAGAAAAGCGGATTTTCCTCAAAGTGCTAGAGCAGGGGTGTCAAACATGCGGCCCAGGGGCCAAATCCAGCCTGCCAAAGGGTCCAGTCTGGCCCCTGGGATGACTTTGGGAAATGTTAAAATTACACTAAGATAGTAATCATTTTAATTCGGGGGCCACATACAGACTAATTCAATCTCAAGTGGGTCAAATTGATAAAAAAAACTACTATAATATCCAATAAATACTCACAACTCCATTTTTTTTTATTTTTTTTCCTTTAAACATTTTTTATATATTTAAACCAAAACAATGCATGATATCATAAAAAATGTGAATAACCTGAACAAAATGAATAACCTGAAATGTCTTAAGAGAAATAAATGCAATTTTAACAAAATTATGTGTGTTACTAAATATTTTATGTATTTGTAGATCCACTGAGATCTGTAAGTTATATTGTACATGTATAAATGATAAACTGAAGCATAATATTATTAAGACTACACATATTTTTTCAATTTGTTCATGTTATTCACATCATCTTAAAGAATAGTTTGCAGATGTAAACAATTTCATTATGTAGTTTTACATTTTTCACCCTAAAAAATAGAGAAAAGTTTAATGTCTACTCAACAATTGTTAAGATACTGGGTTATGCAATTCCTAAAACATGTTTAGTGATGTATCTCCGATGTTTTATTGACAATAATGTAATTAAAAATGACAAATATTGGTTAAAATACTATTAGCAGCCTGTAAAAAAGGCTATTACCAAAAACAAAAAAAAGGTGCAGATTAGAACCACCTACAATTAAGGATTGGACACAAATATTGAAAAAAATATTTGAGATGGAGACTCTGACCCACAGATTAAGGACTCAAGCAGAGCAGTGTCAAGATAAATGGGAAAAATTGACAATTTTTACTTCATCATCATATGACTGAAACCACATGTTAGTCACATTATTTATTTATTTTTTTGGTCAACCAGATGTTCCTTGTATTTGTATTGTAAAAATTTCAAAAACCCCAAACAATAAGAATAAAGTTATAAAAAAAAAAAAAAAACAGACAAAGGTTTGGAGTTGACATTATTTATATACTATTATGTTATTATTTTATAGATCTGGCCCACTTCAGATCAACTTTGGCTGAATGTGTTCCCTGAAGTAAAATGAGTTTGACACCTCTGTGCTAGAAGCTAACTCAATATCTTGCACATGTTTTTCATAGTTTGACTCATCTTGTTTTGTATTTTGTAAGTGTATATTGTAACTGTATGTTGTAAATGTGTGTTGTATTTCATGCTGCCTCTTGGACAGGACTCCTTTTAAAAAGAGGTTTTTAATCTCAATGGAATTTTTCTTCTGGTTAAATAAAAAAAAAAAGATTAAAAAATAGAGATACTGTCGTAAAACTCTATCTCAAATGTTTAATAATAAGAATGCATGCTCGGGACCACTTCAGAGTTTTAACTATTTTACACTGAAATATTTCTGTAGCTGCAGGCCCCACTTCTAACACTATCCTTCTGTGTTTCTCCTCCCCCTGCCCACCATCCTCTCCCCCTCACCCTTTCCATACAATCTGTGCAGATGGTGCAGAGCTCCTGTCGGGTGAGCCCGCTGATCGCCTGTAGGATCTCTGCCTTCCCACTGCTCACTCTTCTCATGCACCAGCCAGTTGTGTTTGTACTGCAGTCCAAAAGGGTAACACCCTGTCATTCTTTGACAAAAAAGACTCAGGCGAGGGGAACAAGCAGAACCAAAACAAAACTTGGCTCGGGCCCATGATCAGCCCAGAGACAATCCTCACCGAACACATAACAAGCCCACTTGGCAGATGGGATGCAAAGGGCCAATAAAAACTTCACTCTTCATGAGTAATAGTGCAAGTCAGAATTCAGGCTGTTTCAAAATCCAAGTTCTGCAGCCAAATACAGAGTCAGGGTTCCATTTGTGCAATGAAAACAGCTCAATAGCGCACAGCAAAAACATGTTATATATCATGATTTATTATCGCAAAATTAAGTTAAAAGTTTCCTAAGTTTGTTTATAGTTACCACTGTGCTTTAATTTGCTTTTGTTGCTTAAAAGGTGCTAAATTTATTGAACGAGGAGCAATAAAATCTTGAAACCATGACAAAATGCTCAAGGTCACTGATTCTGAGCTTGGCCTGAGAAAACAGCAACAACCAACCAGCTTTGCAGGGAAAGAACACTGGAAACTGTCCTTTTTTTTTTCCTAAAGAATAGCATCTGGTTAAAGTTTATACAATATTTTGGCTTTTCCTCAAAGGCCAATTATTTCCCAGAGATGTACTGTGCAGACGAGAAGACACAAGGAGCTTATCTTGTAATGAGATGCCAGAATGCCAAGCAGAAGCTAATCTTCATCGTGTTTTGCAGTAAATGTATCCACAAAATTACCATTGACCCGGCTACATTGCAAGAGAAATACTTCTTCCAGTAAACTGTTTATCACAGCGTTCAAGGCATATCACTTTAAGAGCTGTGTCTAATCAGTGGATGCTCTATCCAGCCTTCTTAACATTCATGTGGGAGGCAGTGAAGGGCAAAAAGGAGAAAAGGGAGGTATGGGAAACAGGAACAAACAACAGAGAAGATTATAGCTGGAAAATTACAGCTGGGGATGCCTGAAATGGTCGATATTAATGAGTCGGAACAGGAGAGAAGCATCAGCAATACAACTTTTGGCTGATCGTCGCAGAGATACTAATGGCTGGAATGAAGTGATCACTCACCTGTTTATTTTTAGGATACAGCGGGATCTTTAGCAGCCGTTCTGCTGTCTGGTGCAAAAAGTGAGGGTCCAGCACTCTGATTTTACTAACGTCACCCAACCAGATTTGGGGAGGAGGCTTCCAAAAGCCTTTTCTGACCTGAAAAATATCAATAAAAAACAGACAAATCACTGACAAGTAAACAGAGAATACATTTGTGGGTACATATGTGTTCTGTATGGTGTGTTAAAGTTAGTTTTGGTGCACTAATGAGTGTTTAGAGCTAATTTATCCGATAATTGCAACCATACATGTTTAAGTAGTAAACCTGGGGGTGGGAGTAAATAAGTTTTGCCTCTTATCACTCCCTTTTGGGCTACTAGGGATGTCTTTTAATAATGAATTGCTGTACACATTCATGTATTATGTATATTTTGTACACATAATGTTTACAACCAATGTCTCTGTGTATATTTCTCTATATAGTTCTTTATGTATGTTTTTCTATGTATGTTTCTTTCTGTATGTTTCTCTGTATATTTCTCTGTATGTTTCTTTCTGTATGTTTCTCTACATATGTTTCTCTGTATATTTCTCTACATATGTTTCTCTATGTATGTTTCTCTATGTACATTTATCTATGTATATTTCTCTAGATTTCCTCTGTATTTTTCTCTACATGTTTCTCTGTATGTTTATCTATGTATATTTCTCTATGTATGTTTCTCTGTATATTTCTCATTTATATTTCTCTGTATGTTTCTCTATGTATGTTTCTCTGTATATTTCTCTAGGTATGTTTCTCTACATATGTTTCTCTATGTACATTTATCTATGTATATTTCTCTATTTATGTTTCTCTGTATGTTTCTCTGTATATTTTTCTACATATGTTTCTCTGTATGTTTCTCTATGTATGTTTCTCTAAGTACATTTATCTATGTATATTTCTCCATGTACATTTTTCTGTATATTTCTTTATGTATATTTCTCTATGTACATTTCTCAACGTATATTGTTTGTGTAAATTCTCTATGTATATTGTGTTTACAACTAATTTTCTATGCATGTCTGTACATATGATAAAATGTTTATAATGAATATTGTTCACGGAGTGCACAAGCTCAAAATAACAATAAAACAATAAACAACAATAAAAAGAATGAACCAATAGACAATAAGACACTGTTCTTTCACACAAAGGGTCAGAAGACGAATAAGTGAAAAAAAAAAAAAAAAAAGCAACCTCGACTCCCTCATGTCTGGAGGCAACTAAATCAATGTGCAAATTAGAGGGTAATGACCCTGCAACTATTAGCAGTTGGAGGCCGGAGGTGCTAGGAGCAACAGAGGGAAGCATTTGGCTATGGAAAGTACATATGACCCTGGCGACCAGTGGCATCATTAAGTATTTGCTGCTGATATGGATGACTGGTAAGAAGTGGAAAACAGGCTAAAAGGAGTATGTTTATATTCAGAGAGAGAGAAGGGGAGACGGAGTGAGATGGTATGTGTGTGTTTGTGTGAGAGAGTGTTTTCTCACACATATCCTGTACCCTCTTCTCATTATAGAGGATCTCTTTAAGCCACCGTAGATCTTGCTGCTTGAAAGGCACCAGGACCATAAGTGTCCCGGGTTCATTGTGCAGGGCCGGGTTGTAGGAGGCCGACTCGGGGTAGAAGAACCTCATGGTGGTCTTGTTTCCCACGTCCGTCTCATAGCCCCTCACTGGCGCATCATTCAATCTGAGACAGTGACAGATGCAAGAGTATTCAGGATCAGGTTTGTTTCTGCTGATAATGAATGCACAACTATACAAATTACTGTGTAAGATAATGGATTCTTTTGCATCTAAGTAAGAATCAGATAAATCTTACATTTATTTGGACTTGTGACAGACAGATGTGGATGCTATAACTTCATTTTTGCTCAATAATCCATTATACTTCAGAAGACATAATTATGGTTAGGTGCCAAATTTTACCTGCAGAGTTATACCGTTGCCTATAAAGTTGGAATTATGGTGAAACACTACAGGTGAATAGGGTAAAATTTAAAAATAATAGATATCATCATGAAACTTCCTCAGTTAATTATTTACTCAAGTATAAAAAAAAAAAATTAAATGTTTTTGAAATTTGTATGTTTAATTATGTAAATTAGGCATTCCCTCATTAAACGTGTACAATTTTGCATATATTTTTGGCCGATAGATCTGAACATATGATAAAGCCAGGTGTAAAATTATTTTTCCAACTTGTTTAAACTCAAGAATTAAACTAAATTCCAGAGGGATTTCAGAATATCTCTTTTTATTACCTAGGAAGTCAAAGTATACTGTCCATAGCCTTAAAAAAAATGGAATTTTGTCATATTTTTATAAATTGAAATGTCACACAAATCAGGCCAGGAATGATTTATTAACAAATTCCTAGGTAAATATCTTCAGAATACTGTTAAGTGTATAAGTGTAAGGTTTGGTGTACATAGGCAATACATAGACTGAGATGTTTCTACTGGAGAATAACAAAAAACTCATTTTAAGAAAACAGCATTTAAAGATTTAAATAGGAGAATTTAATGCATTTCTATAGAAAACAATTTCTCAAAAAAGAATAAATGCTCAGACCCTTAGTAATAATAAAGAATATTTCAAGCTCATGAAAATTGATTATTTAATAACATGGCAGGCATATAAGACCTACAACAAACAGCATGTCTCATTTAAATGCTAACCTCTTGGTAAATAAGGGACAATCTTACTGCCGCAAATAAACAAACTGTAATAAAATAAACATCTTCATATATATTTTCAACATTTTCTTTATAGCAGTTTGAAAGAACACATACTGAAGGAGTAAAGTTGCCCAAAATCTCAAAATTGACCACTGCATGAAAACTCCATGGTTTTGCCTGCTGTCTCACCTTAAATATCTGTGGCTGTGTGATTTATTCTTGATAAAATAAAATGTAACTGGTACTCAGTATTAGGGCTGAACACTTTTAGTTAAAGATTTTTATTTTTATATATACTGTATTTTTTTGAAGTATAAGTCACACTTTTTCTCATAGTGTGGCTGGTCCTGCAACTTACACTCCAGTGCGACTTATAGTCCGAAAAAAACGGTAATATTTACCAAAACCAGGCATCAATGGAATATTGTTTAGTTAAAGCTCTTCCATGGCGGTACTGTCACTTTTGTTATAATGATATACATTCATGACATTTACACATTGTTATATGTAAATAAAATGACAAAGTATTTGACTGTGTTTGTGTATGAAGATCTATGGTAACAGCATCACCAGGTTCTTAGACAGAATTGTATCATTGATTGTAAGTAGTACAGTATTTTGTCTTAAATTATAAATAACCAAGTCTGTATACAAACAACTGGCTCATTTCAACATTGTTAAGGAACATTTTTCTTAGTAGATTATCCTTTTCTCAATGCTATACACCCATTTTGCCAATATTGTACAGCCCTAATTCTGAATTTATTAGTACATGTCCAAAGAATCACTAACATCAACAACAAACATGGCTCATTTTAACATTGTTTTTCTTAATAGATGAAATTGGTATTTCTTTAGATGAATGAGAAATATTGCAGTATTATCATTGTCACAATGCTGTACACCCATATCAGAAGTTTTGCAGTTATCATGCAACCCTACTCAGAATGTAATCATTGCACTTTCTCAAAGGCGATCACTGATGTGTATAAATAGGCATATGAAGAGGAATCTGTCTGAAAACACCATTATTTCAATTCCAAGGGCCAAACTCTGTTTTTACACAATGCTCACTAATGCATGGCTTACACTGCCGTTACGTGAATATGAAACTGATATTCAGTCATGCATGTGGATGGGTTCAGGGGCCATAGTCTAGTGCAGTGGTTCTCAGCTGTTCTGCTGCCAAAGCCTCCTTGTGTCAATTATAAAACTTCAGGGCTCCCCTACGTATAACAAAGGCTTTTCCTTCCAGTCTGTTTTACTACAATGATAATAAAACCACTTTCTTTCACACTAACATTCATTGAAGTGATTATTTAAAATCCATAGCTGGGGAGAAAATTGAGTGAAACTATGTCCTGCCTGCCAACATGTGTCATCACAGAGCAGTGTTATAATGTAGTAACATTAATGTGAGTGTAAACACAAAGGAGCACTGTGGGAAAATGAGTCTGAGCTTGGTGTTAAAGTCTGCACCAGAGTTAAGTCATTTTAAGCAGTTCATTACTTTTATTTATATACATATTAGGGAAAAATACTGAGGTCTGGATGACATGGACTTCAATAGTGCATATGTCCATGCTACAGCCCCACACTGCATTTTGATTAATTTATTTGTTATTATTGACTTAAGCCAGGGGTGTCAAACTCATGTTAGTTCAGGGGCCGCATACAGCCCAGTATGACCTGAAGTGGGCCGGATCATTAAAATTAAATAATAATAATAATAATAATAATAATAATAATAATAATAAAGTTTATTTATATAGCACTTTTCACAGAAAGGATTCACAAGGTGCTTTACGATAAAATCAGAAGTAAAATACATCAACAACAAAACAGCACAGATAAAAAAAACACATTTAAAAACACAAAAATAAAAACATAAAAGCATAAAAGCAAGTGGTGATAGACTGACCCCCCCCACCCCAGCTAAAAGCCTGTCTGAGTAAGAAGGTTTTCAGTTGCTTTTTAAAAAACTCAATCAAGTTTAAAGTGCAAAGTACCGGTGGCAGGGCACTCCAAAGTCTCGGGGCCACTGTTTGGAATGCCCGATCCCCTCTATTTTTAAAATGGGTACGGGGTATGGCCAACTGGCACTGACTCGAGGATCTCAGAGCTCGTGGAGGGTTGCGCAAATCTAGCATTTCTAAAACATAAGTGGGGGCTTGGCCATTTAAAGCTTTAAACGTGAGAACTAAAATTTTAAAAGGAACCCTTAAAAAGAAGCGGGGGCCAGTGCAGTTCTGCTAAAATCGGTGTGATTTGTGCCCTTTTACTAGTGCGGGTTAAAAGCCTTGCCGTGGAATTTTGAACAACCTAAAGACGGTGGAGGTCCTTCTTTTTCAGAGAGATGAAGAGGCTGTTGCAGTAGTCAAGGCAGGAAGAAATAAAAGCATGAATAATCATTTCCAATTCTGTCTGACACGATTGTTCTCAGTTTGGCAATATTTCTTAATTGCAAAATGCAGTCCCCTGTTAGTATTTTTTAATATGCGTCTTAAGTGACATTGCTGAGTCAAGGACAACACCCAGGTTCCAAAGACTTGACTGGATGGATGAGTCTAGGGAACCCAGGTGATGTTTGACTGAGGCGATCTTATCTTCAGGAGCAAAGATCAGAGTCTCAGTGTTCAGCTGAAGAACGCTATTAGCTAACCACTGCTTGATGGTCGTCAAGCAGCTGATAAGGAAGACAGTTTGTGTATTTCTGACTCTTTGAAAGAGTAGTACAGCTGAATGTCATCCGCATACAAATGGTAGGAAACATTGCTAAATTGTCTAATTATCTGTCCCAGTGGAAGAATGAACAAGGTAAACAGAAGTTGCCCTAAAACTGAGCCTTGTGGTACTCCACATGTTAGATGTGCCATTCCTGAAAAAAATTGGTTTTCGAGTACTTTAAAACTTCTTCCACTGAGGTAGGAGATAAACTATTTTAAAACAAAGCCAGACAACCCTAGTTCCTGTCATAACGTTATGATCAGTCATATCAAAAGCAGAAGAAAGGTCCAATAAAACAAAAAACTGTGAGTTCACCAGAGTCAGCTGCCATCATAATATCACTGGAAATTCGAGTCAAGGCAGTTTCAGAGGAGTGGTTTCTGCAAAAACTTGACTGGAATTTGTCCAGGACATTAGTTCCCTCTAAAAAAAATATTAGTTTCTTTGCCACTATTTTTTCTAATTGTTTGGACAAGAATGGAAGCTTATAAATTGGCCGGTAGTTTTTAGGCTGTGATGAGTCCAGAGTTGGCTTTTTAAGTGTAGGTTCCACAACTGCTTGTTTGAAAAGGGTTGGAACCACACTAGTTGAAAGTGACAGGTTTATCAAAGTTACAACGGAGGGCCCAGTTGCACTGAAAACAGATTTAAGCAGCTTAGTAGGAGGGACATCGGTGGAAGGAGGGTGAGGAGGGTTTAATTTTATGCCGCAGGGTGGTGATGTCCTGGAGGGTCACAGGGTTAAAAAGAGGTCCAGTTACTGGGGGAGCACAATACAATGACAGAGTTAGGGGAGGACAGTGGAGAAATGTTTGCCCTAATGTCTTTGATTTTATCCACAAAGAACTTGAGGAATTCATTGCTGTCAGCTTTACAGAGTACAGGGATGTGGGGGACAGCAGGTGAGACCAGAGAGTTGATGGTATTAAATAAGACCGGAGGATTGTTCTTATTTGAGGGAATGATTTGGGAGGAATATAGGGTCCTAGTATTGCCCAACATTTTATTTCATAAGTTCTTTTAGGTGGAGTCTATGAACCTCTAGCTGTGTTGACTTCCACAGGCGTTCTACCTTAAGGCAGTTTCTCCGGAAAGAGTGGATGGATTCATTTATCCAGGGGTGAGAACGATTTACTGGGGCACAACTAGACTTCAGCACTGACACCTTATCTAAAACATTCATACAATGACTGTTAAAAATCTGGATAAAAACATCAGGACGGTCAATTCCTGTTAGGATGTCTGGCTCAAACAAAACAGAAAATATATCAGCAACATCCTGATTAATAACGCGCCTTTGGGTTCTCATTATCAGTGGAGGAGGATTTACCAGGAAATTGACAACATAATAATATATATTAATGTCAATTCCAAAATTTGTATGTCTAACTTCTATGTGTTATAGTGAAAAAAAGTAAAATTATATTATCAAAATGTTTACATCTGCAAACTATGCTTTAAAAAATTTTGGAAAAACATAAACAGCCATAAACAAAATTAATTAAGAAAAAAAGTGCAGTTTTAACAATTTATGCCATATTTTTGCCTCAGCTTCTTATTTTCTCATGTTCATTACAAGTTACAGGTCACAAATACACAAATCATTTAATAATGGGCAGAATATTGTTAAAATTGCACTTAATTCACATTTTTCTTGTTTGTAAATATAAACATTTTTTGTGTAGTTTTACTTTTTTTGTTTTACCCTTTAAACAGAGAAAAAAATGTGTTTTCATTATTTATAGTTCATTAGGATAGGATTTTACTAGTCTGACCCACTTCAGATCAAACTGACCTAAAATTATTTCAGTATCATTGACTGTTAATAGTGTAATTTTTATATATCACTCATTCATCCTGTGGACCGGATTGGACCCTTTGGCGGGCTGGTTTTGGCCCCGGGGCCACATGTTTGACATCCCTGAATTAGGCATTTATTTTGACTACTTATTTAGGCAGATAGTGGTTTCTTTTGTGATTCTGTCATTGGTATATTTTTCTCAGAACATTCCCAGTTATATCAAAGACATCCCCCCTTTCTCAGGACCCCTAGTGGGCCGCACCCCTCCTGTTGAGAACCACTGCCCTAGTGTACACACCACGGATTTCTAAAACACTTTGATGTTGCTTTCCATTACAGTTACAGTGAGACCACTGACTTGTACATGAATGGACCACTTCCCCTAACAACAACCTGTCGGGTCCACATCCTTAGTTACTCTTTGATAGATTACTTGTGACCGTGCCACAGACTACAGTTTAATTTAGGGTAAATGATTAGTCAGCACTTTGGGAACACAAGTCTGGACACGCTTAAACGCAATCTTGCCACATTCGATGACGTCAAAAGTCTCAGGCATGCACTGAATTCTGAATGTCAATAACCTTACTCTGCTTGGCCAGGAATGATTAGCTTCTGAGAAGAGG